>JAAXYX010000917.1:0-28799 GCA_036851915.1 Ptenothrix huangshanensis
CGTCTACGGTGTTCTCTACCATTGTCAAGGTGTTCTCTATTTCAAAACCCTTCTCTACCCTATGGTCTAAGGTGTTCTCTACCTCAAAAATCTTCTCTACTTTTATGTACTAAACTACTGGGGTAGAGAACACCGTAGACCATGGGGTAGAGAAGGGGTTTGGAGGTAGAGAACACCTTAGGCTGTCAGGTAGAGACGAAATTTTGAGTAGAGAACACCGTAGACCAGTACCTGCTTGTTGTATTTTTTATTAGGTACTTCAAATGTAAGTAAAACACTGAACGTAACTGATTTTCCAAAAAAAAGTAACAGTACTGGAAATAGTATTACGCCAAAACAAAAAACGAGAAAATAAATTACACACAAAAGGTTTACTTTAAAACCTATAAATCATTAACAGATGCGAAAAAATGACGAAAACTATACCACGTTAAAGGATATGAGAAGGAGAACGATACCAGTCACCAGCGTAAGTTCGGGCTTAATGAAATTAAATATAATTTTGCAACTCTTTAGCATTTACGATAAAATATGATCATGCTTTGCAAGATCAACTGATGCTCAATGTTGAAGATCGAAGAGTAAAAATGACACCTTTCCAATCCAACCAATCTAACTGTTAATTAAGATTCATACATCTGTGGGCAAAGAGAAGACGAGTTCCATAATGATTCGGAAATGCGAAACAACAAGGTCTGAAAGTGCCGCGTGATATCAGCAGCCAAAGCGAGAGGAACTTATCAATGAAGCCATTTCTGTTTTTCTACCATCGGCATCAGCATGCATGTTAGGTATTACCATTTTCCAAATTTACACATGTACGTACATATCTATGACTTTCGATTTGAATATGTATCATTAATTAATATTTTATGATTAAATTCCTTTGGTCAGTGACAGTAGTCCCTGATTAAAATCCGAAAGCCCACAACCTACAAGCACATCATCTTCGTTCCAGGTTTTGGCAGTTGATAAACAAATGATGAGCGATAGTCAAGTCATTTCAGTTTTCAGAACAACATGAGGATCAGACTACTTTTTTAAGTTGGTGCGTAATATGTACGTCCAACTTCAATTTTAATAAATTAACTTGTATCGCACAACTACCAGCTGTAAAAGTAAACCCATACCAAGCAAAAATCTGTATACGCAAAGTAGGTAAACTTTTTAAAACAACAATGATGAAAGCTGAAACTGAAACCGAAAGTTATATTCTCGTTTGAATTGGACCAAAGGACATCGAACATTTAAATTGACCTTCAACCTTCACTCCTCTGTAGTCAATTTGTAAGAGCTATTTTTCCTTGTGAATGGGAAATAATATAATATTATCTTCAGAGTGAAATATGAATATACCCTAACGTTAGTCTCAGCGTATACCTATTCATTTAAATACATAACTGCATTGAGGTATTCCATGTATTTTTATCATTTAATCATTGTCTTTTACAATTAGTTAGTTACACTTAATTATAGATATTTTATGTTTGTTTACTGCTACTCTTTAATATGTATTATGTTGTATGTTGTCTCACGTTATACTAAACATGCAAAACGCTCAAATTACAATTTAATTCAACACCCTGTATATCGCATTATGACTTATACTTTAATAATAATGATATTAATATGTGAGAGAAAACCCAAAGATTATTGTTGTTTGTTGCCTCCATCCCATTCATTAGTTACAGCTGCATGTGCACATTCAACAGTTATCACTACTGTAATGATGGGAACAAACGCTCAATTATACCTGTTCAAACACCATCACAAATTACTATCATAATCCGTAACCCTAAAAGCATACTTTTTTCCCAACTAATTTTCCAAAGCATCTCTAAAAACACTTCAGCCATTACTTCCCTGGTAAATAGTGGACAGTTTAATGATAGCATGATAAGATGGGGTTTTAAATTGCCTCATATGGTTACCTATACGCACGCTATATAATATGTACAGAAGTACGTTTCGATGATAATAATAATAATAATAATAATAATAATAATAATAATATACAAATAGGTACTTGAAGCAGTTTCAATTATTCGAAAAACTTCTGCACGCATTTTTAGCACAAATGAATTGCACACAAGGGGTGCGAAAAGGGAACAAAAATAGCCTACTTACTTACATGCAATTGGGAATGGGATAGCAAATACTATAGTGAATGAGTTTGACGATCTGCCCAATCCTAATTTAATTGTCAGTTATATTTGATCAAGTAATAATAGTACAAAAGTGTAGGTCACTCGTGTGTAATGGACCGAAAGGATTTTTAAATACACTTATTATTAAAATTATAATGATAATGAAAATGTTAATATCTATATTATATTCGTTATAGTTAACGGTTAACTAACGAGAAAATAATTTCAGTATAAACAGGACTAGGTACTTGTACTAGAATATTATGAATGAAACGCAGTTTCGTTATGCTACAAATCTTGCTTTAATTGACTTGTCTTTAGGTTATGGTGTACCTACTCTGTACTTTCTACTGTTATTTAGAGTGTACTCGTTTCGTCTGCCTCATATTTGGATTTACTTTTGCTTTTATTACTCGTCCTACGTGTCACCCTTGAACTGTGTCTTTATTTTGTGTCAAGTTGAATTATAAGAAAAGACTAGGAGTAATGCTGAATAATGTAATTAATGCATCAATAGGTAAATGGAGTTCGCATTAAATGTGATGTCCCACTGCTCACATATATATCTACCAATGCAATTATTTTGATGTTGGATTTATGTACCACGTGGATATATTTATTACTATTACGTGACACGTTTTGTAAAAACTATACCTGCATATTATTATTTCTGCCGATTCTTTTATATTGCATGCATTGTAAAAGTGGTTCATCGTACTTTTATTTTTTTGCTAGTGGAACTAAAACTATTCATTCATTATTTTGTTTTGCCCCTACTTATATTTTCACTTGGTACTTCGAGCATATTGGCAACGAACGCAAGTTGTTTTCACACAACCCTAGATCGTTTTGTGTAAAAACTTTCGATTGCATGCACATAATACAAAATAGTATTGTTCACGTTCATTTTAACCTTTTACTTAACCCATTTCATCCCCAAATATGCTCAACCATGTCTTGTCTTATATGCTATGTTCTATTGGGTTGAACTCAGGTGTCGAGACGTCTAATGGCATTTGTTCAGTTTCAATTAATTTCTGTGAGAAAGGGTATCATTGTAGTTACTACATACAATATAAACGCCTTATCGTTAGTAGAAAGGGCATTCCGTGGTAGAATTAGTAGGTAGTAAGTAACAGTATGTACTAATTTAATAATACTCATTTTCAACTATCAGCGTGTGCTTTGTTTTAGTTTCACACTTGTCCAACGAACACCGTCAGTGGAAGATGACACAAGTGTCAGTTTTAGGTATCTATTAAACAATTAAGCTGAAAAATAGTTTTAACATAGAAGTTCACAAGATTTAACTGCAAGTGTAAAACAACAATGCAATGCGGTCAATACAAAACTAACAAGTAAGCAGTTGAAAAATTGTTAAAAATCCCTGTCCAATTCGAATAGAAGAAAATAATTACTCCGTACCAAAATGGGGAATCAAATTTGGGAAAGTGTGTCCACATCATTTTGGTTTACTCTATCAACAATAATATTTTGGACGGTTTTCCCACTCGTTTACCTTATCGTGTCACCCCTCTACCTTTACCGGCAGTTTGTCAAGTATCTTGGAAAAATCTTACACCCGGAGTGGGTAGAGATAATGAATATCCGCGATGTGTTTGTGAGTGAGGATATGAATAACAAAAACGGACTTACATCCGTCGTCTCTCTCGTGTTCGTTCTAGGAGGAGTTCCGGATTTGAACCAGATACGAAAGTCATTTTTGGAAAAAGTTTTACTTCAGCAGAATGACAGGGGAGAGTTTATCTATTCCAAGTTTAAGCACTACAGTGAGGATTGGTTAGGATTCCCTTTTTGGAAATTGGATAAAAATTTCTCGCTGGAAAATCACATAAGACTCTGTGAGGAAACGAGAGGGAAAGGGGAGACGACGGAAGAAGAGTTCCTGGAGGTTATGGGCCCCTTAGCTACCAAGCTCTTTACGCCGCAAATGCCTCCGTGGGAAATGTTGATTGTTGAGAATTACAAGTGTAATAATACATCAGGACCAGGATCAGGAGAGTCTGTCGTAGATCTGGATGTCAGCAAAAGCTTTGAATATGCTAACGACTTCAATTGCAACAATAATAATAACTGCAATAATAATTGTAATAATGAAGACGACAATGAAAAAAGATTTGCTTTAGTATTCCGTTTTCATCACACCCTTTGTGATGGATTTTCGATTGTGAAGCTCGTGGTGGAGAACTTTGGGGGGCTTGAAAAAGATGATGTGCCACGTGCTCCACGAAAGAAAACTTCGGTTTTCAGAAATTTTCTGTGGTTCCTGGAGATTTTCGTGCAGGTAGGTTACACGCATTTGAAGATCCTCCTTCTCGACTATGACTTCAATTCATGGCACGTTCTCCAGAGAAGGT
The DNA here is from genome assembly GCA_036851915.1 of Ptenothrix huangshanensis. NCBI lineage: Eukaryota > Metazoa > Arthropoda > Collembola > Symphypleona > Dicyrtomidae > Ptenothrix > Ptenothrix huangshanensis. The sequence goes on from JAAXYX010000917.1 coordinate 4,526, forward strand.
TGACGGGCAAATGGCATACCGTCATGACAGATAAGGTTCCCTTCGCGTTAGCCAGGGAAGCAAGTAAGAACTTAGGTGTCGCTACTACCACAGTTCTTTTCGGAGCCATTGCTGGAGGTGTCAAACGTTACTTAACCGAAAGCGGGAAACATGAAAAGAATATCCCGGAGTTGATGAGGGGTCTCTTTCCATTTCCTGTCCGGGGTCATCCATTGAATGGAATGATTAATCACTGGTAAGCACCTTTGGTTGATCAGAAATTTGTATCATTGCAATTTGACTGAAAAAACAACTACGGGACAATGGACTTTGTTAAGCCAAGTAAATACAGTGATGAATAATTGTTTTTTACTTAATTGCATTCGTTTACCGAATTCATGCAGGACGTTTGCTAACATTCCACTGCCGCTAAAGGCGAAGAACACTGTTGAAAGGTTGAAAATAATGAATCGAGAATTGAACCATTTAAAGTCATCTCCAGTACCAGTGCTAGCCTGGGCATTTTCTCCTATGTACATGGCAGTTCCACGATGGTTAGTGAATCTGTGGGGAACGAATCGCATCACAACAATGACTCTGAGCAATTTTCCAGGACCCAAGAAGCAAATTGTATTTTTTGAAAAGTGGCCTATTCTAGACACTATGTATTGGCTACCGAGATTGAGAGGCAATGCTTGTAAGTCTTTAGTAACTTGTCTATGAATATTCATTTAAAATTTGATTTATGTTTTTATTATTTCATCTTGCTTGACAAGACTATACCCACAATTTTATTATCTGGTCATAGAATAAGTTTAAATTCTTATACTGCATAATTTCCATTGCAGCATTACATCTTGCGATCTTAACGTACAATGGAAGCATCAAGATAACGTTGACTGTGGACAAAGTCATTTTTCCACGCAGAGAAGAAGCCAAAAAGCTCATCGCTTGTATTCAAGAAGAGCTAATTTCTTTCCACGCGTTAACGAATCAAGACCAGGGCAAACAGAAGCAGAAATATGAGCAGATTGTTCGTGTGGATATTGCGTAATAGCGCCTGTAACCTGCATACTGATGCAATTAATAGTTAGGTTAGGTGTAGTGATAAGATGAGTAAAGTATTTGAGTAAATCACTAAAAACTTGAATTTGGTTTGGGTTACGTGCGTGAACTTTTTGACAGGACCAGTTATTGGTTAAAGATATTATATGAAACAAAGGTACCATGTGGATGAATAGACAACTACATAGTGTGCTTGACTATTGTTACAGTAATTTATTTCCTTGGCCTGGTTCATGTTTTCTTAATCTCCTTGTGTAGTTTCAATATTTTTGGAATGATTTTTGTTTGCTTGTCTTTGTCTGTCTCAGTTTTATGGAAGTTGATAAATCAGTACTAGATGCTCGTAGAAAATAATGTGATTTAGAATGAAATAGATTTTAATGATAACATTGTTCAATGATACCAATACATATAAATAAATATAGTAATTATTATATTTTTGATACTTTGTCACAATAACTATAGACGTAGACGTAGTGTGTATAAGCTAAAGAGCATTTCAGGGCTACACAGTTTTATTTACATTATTTTTTAAGCGTTTTTCAATATTTATCATAACTCTTAAGTTTGCCACGCGAAAAAGTAAATGCCTTTGTATAGGGCGCAGTTCATCGTGAAACAATTTAATGTTTTCAATTCTCAACAATTTAATTGCGGAAAACTATACATTGTTATTGTATTTGTATTTGCTGTGGCTAAAAATATATCTACAAACTCAACTTCGAACTTCAGCCTAACTTAATTAAATATGCATGTGCTGCAAATACTACCTGTCGACTTAAAATAAATTATGACCTTGACTTTGTAAATACGTAGTTATGTTAATTATGCGGCTATTTTTAAATATTAACAATAAAAGTATTGTGTTAGATATGTACGTACAAAATAAATACGCATATGTAGGTAATTTTCCAACTTAATTTGCTTGTTCAGCAGTCAGCAGTTAAATTTTGTTCAAATTATGCATTCATTCCGATATATCATAATTACCGGAGCCAATCATGCCTTTTTCGACTCAAATATGGAAACCTTAATGCGTTTTTTAATATTTCGTATGCACAAATTATGCATGTCGTACCGAAGTTATGCAAAACATACGTTATCGTAAATATTTTACGAACTAAATTGCGAGGAGCGATTAGCTAATTTTCTAAATTAATGTTAAACTGAATATTTGATTGACAGTATTTACAATACCAAAAAATGTCTGCAGAATGAGGACCGATTTTAGCATCTCATTTTGTCCGTTTTGTACGTACTATGTATGTACCTACTATATTATGGGGTTTATGTCGAATCGACTACAACTGTGCACGGATAACGCGTTTTTGCAAGCCATTAAGCGTTTGAGCCGTTTGGGGCTTGGGGTGAAACAAATATTTGAAAGCTTGCGTTTTTAAAAATGAAACTACTAATAAATTTTCCTACATTTGTATCTGAGGCTTAACTAGAGAGCAATCGCGGGTGAAATATTATATACGTTGTTTTTAAGTGTTTTATGCATTCCGATTACCCTAATCATAATTAATCAAAATATCAAAGAATTGAATTTCCCTGAAAAAAATAAAATCCTTTTTCCTAATTGCTAAGCAAGCGTTGTTTTACAGCATAATATATTCGAAAAATATATTAATCGTTATATTCTCCAGATATTGCTGGATAATGGATAAGTTCGCGAGTTATGTTCGTAAGTTCAAAGTTAATAAAAAAAAGATATTTATTTTAAAATTAAAGCTGGATTATCATACAGCAGTATCAGTAATTTCGAATTCCCGTCAGGTCACTCTGGTATGTTTATACCTATGTAACTTTTTTGATCCGCATTGTTACTTCATTTCTGAAAACAAAACAATTTGGTAGGCTCATTATACAATTTTGTGGTGCAAATGTTGGTATTTGATGTAAAAACAAAACTGATGAATGCGTGAAAGCATGTGAACAAGCGTTCTATTTGTTTCCATCGCTTTTATCAGCAATAGCAATAGGATTTTTTGTTGCCTTGTCATTAGACAAGTCTCATTTTCCCACTGAATAAGGATGGTACTCAAGACAAGAGCAGGAAAAGATAATACACTTATTCCATCCTAATGCACTCTACAATTCCTTTAATGTTTTATGCTTAACTATCACCATAACATATTTACTTATACGACGAAAACTATATACCTATGTGTATTCCAGTACATAATAGCCATGCCATTGCATTGTCATGCTCAATTGACAAGGTGTCATTCAAACCACACTTGTAATAACAAACAAAGACACATTTTAAACTACGGTTCACACAATTTTGTTCTGTAATTACACGAACAGTATTGCTGGTATTAAATTCTCCATGGTTTTGTTATAGTAACTGTGAGATATTTCTGTATCTTTTTGTTCAACAATTCTGCTCTCTACATAATTACATCAAAGTCAACATTTATTTAATATACTGTAGCACTACTTTGTAAATATAATTAGATAGGTACACAAATAGTAGCTACAGGGATACCGCTTTTCCTGAACATGTGGATTGAAGATGATCGACAACGCAAATTGTCTTTTAACAACTATTACTGTCCTTAGCAGTTTACCTCGAAAAGAAACAGAAACGGAATACGATTTTGCTGCATACAGATACATTTAATTAATTACTGTTAAGTGAGTGAGTGTATATTTATGCATGGTAGATGAATTGAGAATCAAAATGTTCCACGTACACTTTTTCTTGTTCCACATTCCCAGCATAATAATAGTTATGCAATTCGCAAACTTCCTTTGAATCAACGTAGTTGTCTTCAATGCAAAAATGAACATAGCACATTGTGATTCTTAACAGAGATACTACGATAATGATATAATGTAGCCAGAATTCTGTGAATCAACGAAGTTACATAATACTTATAGCAGTTACCTAATATAATATCACATAGGTAGGTACGTATATAAAATATTCTTGTAGCGCGGTTCCAAATTTTTCATATAAAATTTTCAAGAGCAAAAACTGGTTTGCCTAGCTTTTTTGCGACAATGTATTATTTATCAGTATTTACCTGCCTCACAAATCTCCAACCTCAACCCTCACACATTAACTCATTCTATCTGTAAAACGTGTGCCTATAATTGAAATACCTATGTACCTTCATCACTATACTACATACAGGTACATTTACGATTAAGAGTAAATATCAACGTTCACGTGTTCAAGGTTGCAAACGTTGTAAATTCCTCAATTGCATCTCTCACATAGAATGAATCGCCACCAACGATTGCAATTTCAAGAAATTATGCATATTTACATATTTATCAAGATCACGCTTTCAACGAGGTAGCCGGTAGTACTGTGTAAATTGCATAAATGTAAGGTTAATTATGCAGCGGTTTCATGTTCTTCTGCAAAACCTGAGTAATAGAGAACGGAGTCTAGTCTAAATATAAAAACATAATTATTGCTCGTAGGAAAGTTTGTTTGTTGACTATTGTAACACTTTCAGATCCAAACTCCAAAGGGTGGGTTGCAAAAGAATGCATTGGTTACGTAATTAATTAACTGTGGCTTTTGGCTTGGCTTGTGCACCTTGTCAACTGCGATCAATAACACTCTAAACTTAAGCTGCAGTCGTATTGTATTATTGAGTATGACGTGCCCAAATTAAATTGTTCTCGCTGACCTACAGTGCAAGGTCAGCAGCAAAACAGCTAGAGGAAAGAATTATCATAAGAGAAGATCAAGACCCAGACGACGGTCATAGTTACATGAGAAAATGTGAAAAGTTTAAACGCAGTTGGAGAACAACTAATAACTAAAAGAAATAATATAGTTTTATTTTGCACCTGTTTACGTGTTTGTTTGTATTGGTTACGCATTGAAAGATGCAAAATGTTTGCGCTAAAAATAGTTCTGAGTTTAATTTTTTGCATTGCATGTCCTATCGTGTGTCTTCTATCGATTCCATTCTACATCTACAGACACCTGATCAAATCATTAGTGAAACATTTCCGTCCAGACTGGCTTGGGATGCTAGCAATGGACGATGCAGTTTTTTACGAAAATCTCAAAATCCCACAGTGACCCTTACTACTATCAACAACCACAGCATCACCAACATCAACATCAGCGTTATCATCATCATCATCATCATAATCATGGAAACCCAGGTCAAAATCAGTCCAATAAGCCCTCACTCTCCAATGTTATGTCGGTAGGAGTGATCGCCGATGGAGAGCCTAATTTAGATAAAATCCGTAGTTTTTTCAGTGCATACATTTTAAATTACAAGAACCATCAAGGTGTACTTCCTTTCCGAAAATTATTCTACTTCTGCGACACATGGTGGGGCTATCCGTTTTGGAGGCGGTCCAAGTATTTTGACCTAAATTGTCACATCCGGTTTCTGGAGGAGTTTCAAAATAAAAATTGGACTACGAAGAAAGAACTGGATGTTTTTCTTGGTAATTACAACGGAAAGCCGTTTCCATGGAAGACGCCCCCGTGGGAATTGGTCATTGTTAAAAATATAGTTGAGGAGAAGGAGCACGAGACAATGAATAGTTATGACAATGATAATGACGGTGATAATCTGCTTTTTGGTGGCAGTGGTATTTCCACTCCTTCTTGCCCTTGTCCTACCAAAAATAAGTTGGTGTCGGAAACGAAAAAGTTTGCTCTCATCTTTCGCTGGCATAGAACCATCGCAGATGGCTACTCAGTGGCAAACATTTTCATCAATATATTTGGAGGGGAAGATAATTGCAATTGTAGATATGATTTCGGTTTTGGCAGTGACAATGTCAATTTCAATCGCAATGACAATAGTGACGGATACTATTACGACTCCAGTGAACTTCTGCTTGACCCATATTCGTCAACGTCCACATGGACGAGTTTAAAATGGATGACATGTAGTGTCATATCCTTTGGTTACGAGTTGATGCGCTTATTTTTAACAGATTTTGATACTAATATCTGGAGGATCCCCAGTCAGATATTGTGTGGTAGTTATCATATAGTGGAGACGAATAAACTTCCACTGAATATTGCGCGGACAGTGGGTAAGAAACGGAAGGTTTCTTTGGACGCCGTGCTTTTCGCTGCAGTGGCAGGGGGGATTCGTCAGTATTTTATTGAGAGCGGTCAGCAACGCAGAATTCCCCGTATTATGAAAATACGGGCCACCTTTCCTTCTATTGGCCACTCGTATCGTCATCCGAGTCAATCGGACAAACTTGTAAATAATTGGTAAGTGTTTAGGGGTAATCATTAATGCAACTAATCACTTTTATTTTAGTAAAAATAAGCAATATACATAATTTGTAATTAATAGCATGGGAGCAACGGAAAATACGAGCATGAATTTATTACTACACTTTAAAAACAAATAATCTGAAAATAATATTACAGTTGCATCTAAATAAGTCTAAAAAGGCATCTGATATCTGAAGACCAAAAATATGCATCTAACCGTGATTAAGATTTTGGCTTTAAGAGGTCTTTTTTCAATTTTAAGATTAAAGGCTTTTACATTGTAGTTTTTATTTTCCGACTTTTCAGGCGTCAATTAAACATTCGTCTCCCCATCGGCCAGTCTGAGAGATGGAAGGCTTTGGATGAAGTTCACAAGTCAATAGAGCAACAAAATAAATCTTTAGTTCCTAATTTCGTACGAAGGGTCTCCCCGTACATGACTGCTCTTCTGCCAAAATGGTTAAATATCTTGAGCCTTAAAAACGAAAGTAGTTCTCTCACAGGATGGAATTTCCCTGGACCCAAGAATCAGCTTTTAATACTTGGAGAGTATCCTACTCAAGATTTCATTTGTCATCATCCTAAATTACTCAGTGACTCGGGTAAGGCTAATCCATACTGCACGCATTATATTATATAGGGACATACCATGACCATTAGTCCACCCTTCGAAATAACAAAGATTTTTATCCATGATCCACGTACGTGGTTTAAGGGTTTGGCTGTTAAGTTTGTTTACTTGTTTGGATCCTTCCAGCTTTGTCATTAACTATCGTGTCGTACAACGGAGCCATTAAATACTTGATCAGTGTAGACAAGACGCTGTTCCCACACCTAGAGTCTGCACTAAAGCTAGCAAAGCTTATCGAGAAGCAGTTCCTGTCTTTTCAGGACACCAGTACCAACTCCAACAACATGGGCAGCATGATGAACATGAACCATTATGCACAAGGAGTGAAGGAATGAACTGAATAATTATTTTTTACAGTTACATTTTTATTATATATATAGGTAATAGGTACCTTATTATTTTTGTTAGCTGAGCATTAACTGTTGGATTGCCAACAGCGTAAATCAAGACTTTGTATTACTTATGTGCCTAGTTGTAGTTACGCAAAATTAATGTAATTATATAAATACTATGGCATATTTTATGTGGGTTAATGTCATCCAGTAATGACCTAACTGCTTAAAGGCTAACAATTTGTTGTGTAGTTTTTAGAATCCAGTTTCCCGGTTGCAAGAGTAGGTATCCGTATCATCGCCTCATAAGATGTCAGTGACTATAGACTGTATTCAGAATTAGGGACCTGATTCGCCAAGATTATTATTATAGGTTCCGGAAATGCGCTTAATAATAAAATCCAGACTACAGCTTAAAATGATTTAATTTGAATGATACCAGGATAGATAGAGAAATAATTTAGCTTATTGCATCTCCAAAATTATGCAATGATAAACATTACGGTCCATATTACATATTATATAATTTTGTAGCTACTTGATAGCAAAATTATATAATATTGGTATGAAAATGCATGAATGAGGTTTGAGGTTGCACAATTATACAGGAATTTTACCGGTTGTCCATATAACCTAAAGAATTAACACAGAACCCAGTTTTAAGGTAGTTGCAGTGTGCTCAAAATATTCAGTTGTGAACTCTTTACTGTGTTTTACACATTTCATACCTCCTATAATCCTGACTTGGATTTTAGATTATTACTATTTTTACTTTGAAACCTAAACCTTAAACAGCAAAATTTTAAGCAGTAGCTTTGACTTGAAAGGCGGAAGTTGATCGAGACGCGATCGGGTTTGATTTTTATTGATAGTTATTATGCATATGTACCTAGTTAAAGCATGAACTCAGTTCACCCAAGTATAGAGCGTCCGTGGTTTCCTTTAAGGAAAATCCAGGTTTTATTTAAAATTTAGTTAGGTAAAATGGAATTTATTATCAACAAATAGTTGGCGTTAAATAATGGTTCCGTACGTACGTAAGTTGGTAATATCTGTACTGCGATCTATGTATGTACATATATTAAGTATTATTTGATTAATTACAATGAATGAAACTTGGAAAACTTAGTAAAACTCGTAGTATGTACGTGCTCATAAATATTCTAATAAGTATTGGTTCAACTTGCAACATTTGTAGTTTTAATTTTTAGGAAAGTAAAAATTTAAGATTATTGTATGAAATCGTAATTATACATCAATCAATATTGCCTAGTAATACGTAATTAATACTGTGGTGGTTCGATTGTTCCACATAAATTGTAGGAAGCGGTTTGAGTTTCCCATGAAAAGCGTATTTATTTCATTTTCCTCTTCCTTCAATCCGCTCTATTTTTGTCGACAAGTTGTATTTTAGTCAATAAAAGGAGGATGCAGTGTAATTGCTCGAGCTATTCAAGATTCAAAGCTAAGAGTAGAAAGATTCATCTTTAAATACACTTAATTAGGAACAACATAATTAAAAATGAATTTTCTTATACTTGTGTGTATCATTGGTACGGCTATCCTTGTGGTGCCTGGGGATTGCAGACATGTTCGTGAGAGGCGATCACCCATACGATTGGGACGAGAGTGGACACGAAGAGAGGTAATTCATTTTGAATTCATTTCACAATAATTTTTAATATGTGTAGCAAGAAAATGAATCTTTCTATTATTAATGGTAATGCAAAGAAATTTTTTGTTAAAATCAGCCACAGTTGCACGTAGTTATAAACAATAACGTTGTATGGCCCATGCAATCTATAATGTGACATCTTATTCCACTATGCGTAATAATATTAAAATCAATGGAATAGTGGATTCTTTGAAATTATTTTATTCAATTCATTATAGCGTTGTGAATCCCGGAAGAAGGACGCCAAAGTGTGTTCGAAAGCTCGGAATTGAATAAAATAATTTCAAACATCCACTACTCCATTGATTTTAATATTATTACGCAGAGTGGAATTACATTTAGTTTTTCTAAAAAGTTAGATCTTATGCTTGGCATGAAACTATTAACAGGTAGGAGATGAAGTGCTCCCAAGCAACGAGGTACTGACGAATAAAATTGATGCCAAAGGACCTACTCCTAGTTCTGGACCTGGTCCTAGTCCTGCACCTAGTCATAGTCCTGACCCTGAATTGCCATGGTACAAAAAAGCTACCAATTTTGTGTCAAAACAGGCCGACAAGCTGTCCAAAACGGATGCCTACAACTCCGTTAAGAATCAGATCACAGGCTGGTCCAACAAGATATCAGGTTGGTTCAGTGGTAGGAAGAGAAATGTAGGTAATGGCAATAATGTCAGGGGCACGGAGGAACGCGAACGTCGCTACCCAGATTTTCATTACACTGAATAGTTTGTAGTAAATTACTGATCGTGAATATAATTGTAAATTGTACTATTATACACGGATGTTAATTCATTCAGCCATAAATTGAATATGTTATATGTATATCGATTTAGCAAGCTTTTACATGAATAAATCTGTTTGTTTTTTATGGCATAATTTTATTATATTATTATACACATATGTAGGACGTTATAAAAACAGAATTAGATGCTGAAACATGTACTGATAAATATTTGCATACTATAAAAACATTAAATCAACTAATTACTTGTATCTGCATGCATTAGAATCCTTAACGCATACATGTATAAATTCTTTGCCATTAATTACTAACAGCACAATTTGTCCATGGTGTAATTTGAGTATAGACCGAACGAACTTATCATATTGATTAAAGACGATCATGGTTATATTCAGTAGTTGTTGCCATACAGCAGTCCAATGGGACGGTTACGATGATGGTTTGCAAGTGGTGGACGATGACCATGTCCCATTCCAGGGGCGGATGCGAACATATTGTAGTTGTCCTCGTAATGTCTATGGCGATGACCATGACCATAACCATGACCACGACCTCGACCGCGACCACCTCCATACCCCATACCAAGACCAAGACGACCAAAGCCAGGAAGACTGTAACCCCCATCAAGTCCGAGCCCAAAGAAGGACTCGGCCAGTTCGATCCGAGATATCACCATTATTCCCACAATGAGAAGGAGACAACTGCAAAAATGAAGAGATGCATAAATATAACTTATGCCTATTTACATATTAATAATAATAAATGATAACTATATTTAAAAGACTCCTTGGCACAACGCGCGCAAGGAAGTCCCACAGATGAGCTCCGCTTTAATTGATTAATCTCTCCGACAGAGAAATTTTAAGGAATTGCTGTATTATGATAAACTTAAATAATTGAATTCTCGAATATGACTGAATTGGGCTTATTTATTAATGAACCTTTCTGCCATATTATTATAAAATTTACAAACGTATATAAACCGGCATGTACCTGTTAGAAAAAAACTTTTCCATTTTTATTCAAACCACAAGAATTTCGCAGCTGGGAACACAAAATATATATTTTCAATGCGTCTTAAGGATTCAAATTCAAAAATCTTGAAAGATGAAATTCGAGGATATGTAAAAGAAACACGGAGACACACTAACTAGATTGAACCTGGATGCAAGGACTGGATCGACTGAAACAACTTTATCGTTTTAACTGCCTTTTATGCTCAAGAGCTAATACTAATTACTACCCAGGTAGCAGAAAATTAACAGTATGCATGAACCTGTATGGAGTCTAAGGTAAACATATCCCACTAGTAACCTTTTTATCACCTAAAACGAAAATGAACTTTTCTATGGAAAAGATCAAGAGATCGTCTATCCCCAGGTAGTTGGACGTTTATCCTTTTCTCACACGGCTTCCAATCAGACAGTACACGCATTAGTCTAAATGGTACTCGGGAATATTTTAATAGATACAGAGTGTATGTAAATTGTAAACGAAATATGCAATGTGTAAAATTGATCCTTAAGAAGTCTAATGTTACACTGCAGTAACTACCAATACTACTTGCCTGGTTTAATCTGTGTGCCGTAAATGCTTTAATTATAATTGTCGCTCCTATTCCTTATACGAAGTTCATGTATGATCAGGTAAAAAAAAGCCATTATTGTATTATTAGTAATTAGTACCTACAGAAACTAGGAAATCCTTTAAAAATTCCTCTGGTTCTGGTTAATAATTACCTATGTTTTCGTATTTAAAAATGACTAGTTCTCGTTTGAAATGAACTGGTACCCTACTGGCGCAAAACATTTTACAAGGATTAAACTGTGTCAATGACATTGAGCATCTACAAGGGTCGAACGTAACACAAGCACATTTAAAACACCGTACGGTACCGTAGCTCGGCTTTTACATCTTAAATTGATCAGTGTGACATTCATAGACTTCATGGAGTTGAAAATAATCTTGGACCATTTTATTCCTGCTAAAAACGACATGCAAATGGTTACAAAAAATTTGTATAGGTATCATACAATCATTATTGCGAATTCGGCAGTCAGTTAAATATATTGATGCGTATGTAAACAAAGTACATATGAGTTCATTCGGAATTAATAGAGAATTAATATTCAGCTGAAATGGAATCACATTCATTCATTGTTCCTTTTACTGTAAGTGTGATTAGTTTCAAGAAGCGCTGAAAAGCCCACAAACTTTATAACCGCACACCGTTCCATGTAACAGTTTTTGCCTTTCTCCATAGAAATGGTTTCCACTCCTACGAGCTCTACCAATGACAGCTTATCCTGAAATTCTTCTCGAAACATTGTTCCATAGTTCTCATCCAGATGTTTCGATCTTGACTCATCTAAAAGAAATCATAATCACACATATACACACATAAGCCATTTGATTAAATTTATTACCTCGTTATTAATTCAACTTAATTAACTTAATAACAGAGAATGTACATTAACCCCAAGAATCAAAGTTTCGTAGTTTAATCAGAGAAACCATATAAAAGAGGATACATACCAAAAAAGTACTTAGCACGGCAACACATTTGAGGAACTCCTTTCCAAGCTTCTTGAAGAACAATCACATCATCCAAGGGCACCACAGACTCTGTTCCATGATCGATCTTGATTACAGTGGCAGTTTTTTTGAATTCATCGAGGCTCATCAGGCGCACCCTACAAATATTCGTATCAATGTTAACCATGTATGACGTCCATACTCATAATATACTTTTCGAATTACTGAACGAAGGTAAGGAAGACATTTTTTTCTGAAAGGAAGAATTACTAACCTGTAACATATATTCATGCTTCTCTCCAATACAGCATAGTAGGAGAAGCATCTTAATTCCGATCCAGGGTAAACGGTTTGCTGATCCTTATTCAATTCACAGTTGTTCTGATGCCAAGTAAACATTTCAGACTCCAATGTTTCAAGTTGGCCAAGTTGATTTATATCCGTGGTTCGAATCTAAGGGCATATTATATAAAAAAAATCATTAGCTATGTACGACTTTATGTATATCTTCGCTTCAAACCTGAAAAATGTAAAAAAAACCGTGAAAATTACTTTAAATCAAATTTACCATGAAAGAATTTTCATTGCAGACGTTCAGAATATGCATCATCATTTCTTGTTCTTCTACGGATTCCACGCACAACTGCATTGCAGCTGATTCCAGAGCAACAGCAGGAGAAGTCTCGCATCTGATATGATTCGTTATTCCCCTTTTTGGGGGTATGCCAAATCCATCCTCATCAACAATGGTATTTCTGCTAAGACCCTTGCCTCGTCCTCGTCCTCGACCATGACCAGCCTCAGTAGAAGATTGTAGCGGATCTGTATCTCTATGATCGCTAACTACAGAGATATAAACGGAAGAGTAAACGTTTTTCATTTCAGGGCAACCCACTGGTTTATTCTTCTCTTCATTGACACTTGCGTTAAAACTGACAGCAGTGTTATCAGCTGAATCACTTATTACATCTGGATCTGTCGCGCTCTTCCTGGCTTCTACTAACTTTTCCGTATCTCGTTTATTCGAATTTTGATATTCCGGGCTAACGTGCACTATGGCTTTTTCGATGTCACGAAATCCAGGAAATGGTATAGAATCAGAGCGCTCTCTTCGGATTTCCCAAAATTTTGTCACCTTCACATTCCCATTTGCATTGGCATCTTTGTGTCTCACGGGGAACCCAGCTGGAGCTATATGCTTTATAACTGTTTGTGGAGGAGGAGGAACTGCGAATTGCTGTTTGCAGGCTGATGAGTATGTTGGACAGGGTGGAACCGGTTCATTTCTGCCTACATGGTAGTAATCAAAATTATCACCTTGCTCCTGTTGAATAAAACAAAATTAATTATATAACATAACTAACAGTAAAACCAACTATTGATGGTGTTGCCATTTTGTGTGAGTGAGATACTAAAGAATAGCCTTATTTTTAAACAGAAATAATACAACAGCTTGATTAATTAATCATTAATGATAATCAAATTGGAATAAAACTGAAAACGGCTATTCTAGCTCGAATTCAAATAAATGCAATGTAATTAAGATCTTTGGAAAAAAAATGAAACGATGTGTAGAATACATAATTGATAATTACAAAGAGACTAATGTATACTATTAATATAGGCTCGTCAATCGTGAAAATTCTATTCATTTGGGAACATAATACACATCATAATAGGGCCTTAAAACACAAATCTGTGCGAATACTAAATAAAAAGTTCAAATAACTAAATCAAATTAATTGTTAAAAAGAACTGGAAGTTGGAAATAAAAATTACGAACCATGACCGAGAGACGTGGACCTCGAACAAGCTTACTTCCATGTGACTTGTCGTACATTTTGGGAATCAAGCGATTCACGTTGCAGGTGAGCACATCATTTGGGGACTTATTCAGTATTTCAAACTTTCCCTTTTCAAATTTTTTGTTCTTGATAGGCTTCTCCATTTCGAAGTAATTACAACAAATAACTATGAAATACGAAATTGGTCAATTACGATTTTTAAATACACTGTCCACAGCAAATAAATAAATCAAAAATGAGTAACAGTTTCAACGAGTTAAAGGAAGACAAACACAACACGATGTTCGAAAGTATAATAATTAATTAATAATTATTATAATGCAAATAAAAATAAAACTACAGAGAGAAGCGAGAACGAAAACTGAATCCATTACGAACTGTAGACCAAAACCAAATACGTATGCACGATATTGCCAGAATTCGTATTCGTAGTATTCGTACTCACCAACGTTTCCTCTTATTCGAACTTTCCGCCGATCACTGAAAGCAATGGGTACCCTTAAATTGTTAGTCCCTGTGCTGTGGTTCCTATAAAATATCACAGTGTGCGTATTAACTATATTCTATAATTACCCAATTATAATTATTGCCTAACTAATACCAGACTGCCAGACTGTTGTCTGGTAATTATACCTAAAAATAATAATTTAGAGGTTCTATTTATAACAGTTACTGCTGCGTTTGATTTTCATTCGTAATTTTTATAATGCAAACTAATGGTCAATAAAACTGTGGAATGGCAAGCGAACCCGCCTAATATCCTTCCGATCCTAGTTCTAGAACGTTCTAGTTTAGGGTAATTATCACTAATATCAGTAATGATTACGTATTGTGAAACTAATAAAGGATAAATAATGATCTTTAATGCATGAATCTTGGACTAATTAAAAACTTACTCCACTTACAAGAGGATGTATTGTAGGCAAAAGACCGGGTAATTAATCTTGAATATTAATTGTTAATCAACATATAGATGGGTAAATCCACCCTACAACGCTAAGGGTACTCTCCAACTATCCACAATGAATGTAATAGGTATATTACTACGTAATTATTTTGATTCTAAACGTAATAGCTGCACACTAGGCACTCACAGTTAGCATTACGTGTTAGAACTTTCTTAGAATCCTTTTGGTTAGAGTGTGCTGCTTGTGGTTACTAACAAGTAAGTAGTAGGTAACTAAACAATGGCCGATTGACTTACCTCGACATTTGACATTTACGTTCAGCATGATATCAAAAGCAAATGTGAAATTGTCAGGTAAAACTCTGGGTGTCAAAAAATGCATGCTTAATGAATTAAGATCACGGTCAACAACCCGTTTACAATTCTTTAATTTAATTGTTTCTCTCGTGCCCATAATTATTTGTCTGAAATGCAAAAATCTCAATCCAATTACTACATCCAGGTGTAAAATTCTAGCTGGGTAACATTTTTATTTTTTTGCTCCTTCGAAAAATCATTTCACCGAACAATAAGGACAGAATTAGACACTGTTTGAGGAAGTTACAAAAATCCGTTGATACAGTAATTGTACAAGAAAGAATGACTAAAACTGAAGTCTAAAAATAACTACTTTAATTAAGTAATTTAGCCCGTGTCAAACGATGACATTAGTGGATGATGTATTTCTGGAAACTCGGAGACTGACGTACGTATGTAAATAGCAATGGTAAATTTATTTGCGCCAATACGTTGTGTCCCTGCAATTTTATTGCTTTTATGAACTTAAAGACGTTTGTTTGCGACAGATCATGTGCATAAAATGCACTCTAAACATCGTTAATGTTTACTCATAGAATTAGATAGAAAAACTAGGCTGTTATTTCATTCACTACAGCTAGCATTAGATTCACGTAGGTTCACAATAGGACTGTTAACAGTGTTAACTATTACATTACAAGGACTGATCAAGTAAATACTTTAGCAGACAAAGAGAAATAAGTTTTACTGGTATATTGAGAGCAATTAATCCATATTAAAGCAGATAATATATGTATATAAAAATCGGAGACATACATACAGATATAATTAACTTCATTCGGTTTATTTAAAATATTTGACTTACAAAAGTTTTGAGTTTTTAAAACACAACTCGTCACATATTCACATTACCGTTTATTAGTATCTAGATTATATAGTTAGTTTAATTAGTTTACAGTTTTTATAGTTTATGTAACATTGTAACTTCATAAATATCCGTACTAATAATAAGAAACAATTATAACAACTTCCAGGAAAAAATGAAATGAGGGGAAACGGTATTTCAAATTAGATTTTATTATAACTATTATATTATACTTCAATCATCGTCATTAACGAAATGACAGCCAGAAAACTTCTATCCCGATAAGTCATGATTGTTGTACATAGCTAAGTCATAAATCTCACATATCACCACCCGTCCGCCGAAGAATCTTCCATTGAGTGAATTTTTCGCAGCCTCAGCTTCTGTAAAAATAATAGCAACACACATGAGACGAATAATTTCATACACACATTCTATAGTTTGTTAGGTTATTCAATTAAAATCAATAAAACTCACCATTGGTGTTGACGAATTCGACAAAGATTTTGACGACAACCGGAGCGTTTTCTTCTTCAGACTGTGTCTCTTGGTAAATTAAAACCCTTTCTACTGTACCAAATCTACTGCACTCTTCCATAATTTCCTCTTGCAACGAGTCATCCACATCTTCAGGATCCACCATATTTTTAAGCACAATAACGGGCGAGCTTTCACTTCGCATTAATTTTTGCATTACTAGATGTCTTGCACTTTGACCTTTAATCGAAACATTCTCCTGTGCAGATAAACTAAGATTTTCATTTTCTTCTACTAATCGTTTCACTAATTCTTCCCTAGCCGCCGTTGATTCCTGTCCCGGAAGGGACAGTTGGTCTCCAGGAGGAGGAACACCCGTGGCCACATTGCCTAATCCTGTCATTTGATACGGTGGTGCGACCATCATAGGCATAGGTGCCATGGTCATTTGAGGTAGGACGGTTGGTGGGGGGAGCGAACTTACAGACGGGACACCTACAGGGGCGGCGACTGGAGCTGGCTGACCAAAGCTCGAAGCGGAAAGAGAAGCTGCAGTCGTTGTTGCAGTTGGCATTGCACCAATTACTGACGGCAATACGGCTAACCCAGGTGGAGGTAAATTGACCACAGGTGCTACTGAAGGGGCACTGGATAAACCCATATTACCCAAAGTAGGGGTCACCTAAAGATCACAAAAAGCAACAGGATTACGTACAGGCAAGGTTTGTAATTAATTTTATATTTTTCTTGTAATATTTTGGAAAAAAATAATTCTTACCAATTGAGGTGGATTTATAACACTAACAGGGGCAATAGGGGCAGGAATGGGAGAAATGCCAACACTAGCACCCATGAGAGTTGCTCGTGGAGATAAAACGGTCGGGGGTGGAAATCCCGCGTTCACAAAACTGTCTTCTTTGGTCAGACCGAAGGCAGCAGCAGTGTTCGTTACAGCTTCCATAGCTTGAATTTTAGCAGTAGCAGCAGCTGCTGCGACAGCAGCCGCAGTTGGCATCTGACTTACACCAGGATTTGCTTGCAGTGCATTTGGTGGGGTGATGGCTTTTCCAACTCGAAGGTACTGCCCACCCAAATCGAACAAATTCATAGAAGTAATAGCTTCTGCAGCTGCTTCCGCCGTATCATATTCGATAAATCCATAGCCACGATGCTTACCCGGTGACGCGCCAGGTGCCAATTTGCAAGCTTTAATTTTGCCAAAAGCCTCGAAAACGCTGAAAAGAAAACAATGTAATTACAACCTACAATTCCTGTAAACAAGTAAATATCGAATTACTCGTAATTTCTTTGGCAAAAACTACATTTATTAGAATACAACACAAAAATATTCTAATAGATCTGGATAAGCACAGATTACACTTATACTAGCTTGGGATTTCTTGGTTTTAGTTTGAGAATTACCTTTTGATATCTTCCTCAGTCAAATCAGGATGAATTGAAGCGACGTAAATGCGATGATAGGCTTTGGCTTCATCCATAAGATCATCGATAACTTGGTCCATATGCGAAAATTTTATCCTTGTATCTCGTCCACACTATTACATAAATATAAATTTCGGTTTTAATAATGTCAACCAAGGTTTAGTTTATTACACGTAGTTGAAAATATTAACATACCTTTATGTTTCTGCCACCAATCATCACACCATTCATTTGCTCAAGAGCAAGTTGTGCTGCTTCGGGAAGATCATACTCGACGAATGCGAACCCTTTATGTTTCTGAGCAACGGGATCCCAGGACATGTTAATTGTTTTTATAGGACCTAAATCACAAACAATCCTTAAATTATACTGTTCAAAGTAAACAGGACCCAACACGGAAAGCAAGAAAATATAAAAATAGAAGAAACGATAGAAAAGCGATAACTTACCAAAAGGAGCAAAAGCTTGTCGGATCGTGTCCTCCCTGAGTTCAAAACTAATACTTCCAATGTACACACGGCACATAAGAACAAGAGCCTGGTGCCTTTGTAATGACTTTGCTTGCTACAATAAAACCAAAGAATAAGGCAAAGAACAAAATTAAACACATACTAGACTCACCCGATGACAAATGTACACGGATTTCAAGTTCAACTTTTTTTCAACTTGGAATTGGATATGGATAGACTGTCACATCACACGTCCGCACTATAATGCAATCTTTGCTTTGCTTTGGTCGAAATCGAAATCGTAATCGTAACAACATTCATCCACTGGCCAGTATATATATACCACAACACCAAATTGCAATCACAATTAAATACTTTTTTAGCATTCTCACATAATTTGCCTTATGCTAAAATGGCAAGTAAAATTATAGTATATGTATTTATGATTATATAGTAATGTAAAAGTAAAAAATAAGTAATAATTTAAAAGTAATTATTAATTAAGAAAAATTGTTTAAATAATACTCGTTTTTTGACATTTGAATTTTGAAAAAATGGCAGACAGTGCACTGTCAAAACGAGCACGGGTTGCTTGCTCATCGACAAAGCTAGACTTACTTGTGCAGGATCTGGTTCAAATGAATTGGTCCTGGTCTCTACTCTCGACCCCATAGGTCTAACTGAATTTAATAAGGTGGCTCTTGCTGCTAGTATAGAGGGCATCGCACTTCCGAAGAAAGAGTTACCCCCCACTGTGGGTAGCCGAACTCCCGACCAGCTCTATACACACAAGGCCGGATGGATCCCTTAACCTTTCATTTTACTACTATTCGCCCTCAAATTCATGCTTATGACTATTATAATTATAATTACTTCTTAACTAACGACAGATAAGAAAAATTTTATAGAAAATAGTAAACCGTGGAAAAATGAAACCACTTGAGACAAGAAAAACATTCACAAAATTGCATGGTTGAGTTTACCGTGATCAGAAATAAAGGAACATTAAAACATAACATGAATTAATTCCAATTAAAAATGAAACTGAGGAGAAGCAGCTAATGATAATATTGGCAAACATATATTGGCAATGAAATTGTTTTGTATTGATTAATAACTTAGTGTAAGTTGACAACGACAACAGAAGGAAAGGTAAAATAACATTTTCTCAACACTAACGACTTCACAGACTACAAACAAAACAATTTACTCCTTCACCTTCCTTTGTAACAACCAATAGTGAGGAAAATTTCAACTGAAAACTCAAGGATTTGCAATTTTCGAACAGAATAGGTATGAAACAAGTACTTTGGTGTAATAATTATAAACCACTACTAAACATAACATAGGCATAGTTAAAAATAATATACATTATTAAGAGTAAGTTATAATTTTACCTATCAGTGTGAATAACCTCATAGACAAGCAAAATGAAAATGTAGCAATGAAAACTCCAAGAAACACAAAAACATACTTTAGGTGAAAAGATGCAACGTTATTGTAATTACCTGCTGCTGGTGTGCCAAAGTCTGTTTCATAAGGACATATTTTATACTTTGTTCCATTGCATATTTCTTTCCCCTAGCAATATAGTCTTGATCACGACGTTCCATTTTTGGCAACGCTACTCCCAATATGCTGGCAGCAACGTCTCGTATTGCACCAGGACCTAATTAATATCATTGAATGAGATGATTGAATTTGGATACTATACTATATTACCTACTTAGTATGTTATGCTTACAAATATGGTCAATATAAGACATAAGAGAAAGATAGATACCTGCACAGAGAGGACCACTCTGGGTAAGGTCAGTAATGGGAATGCGTATGAATTCGTCGGGCTGCATGTCTTCAATCATTTGTCTCCTTAGAAGAGGATCGACGTACGGAACTGCATTGGAGAGTGACATTGTGTTCATAACATAAAAAGCCGGTGACCTCTTGTTGTTTCTATGCTCAACACTGGGAATCAACGGAATCAGCACTTCTTTTACGTCTATAAATAAAAAAGAAGATAGTATTGGAAGGTAGTAGTGGAAATAAATTAATGAAACCAAATAATTATGATATGGGCACTTAACATAGGTTTATTCATTATTGCCTACTTAATTTGAGGTAATTATTATAATGTTGAATATATCAGGACGTAAGATCTACCACACAATCAATAAGTAAGGTCAATAAATACAAATTATACAAATTATCCAATACTATCCAATACTGAGCAATATTAAAATCAATAACAAGTTCACGAATGCATAACAAAAACAAAGCAGTAATTTCGCCGACTGACTGACATTTCGCAGAATATAAGAAAAAACAACTCAAATTGTCAGTCGCGTCAATCGAATCAGCGAAGGTTAGATATCTGTCATCGGTTGTCGGTAAAAACCTATTTCATAACTTGTAACAACGTTGAACGTTCGAGTCAGAAGAATTTAACAAAATAACCAATTTCGGTTAATTTGGCAATGTACAATCACCCTCAACCATCGATGGTCAGTGATAGTGATAGGTGATCGCAATAGGTGATTGAAGTATGTGTACTATGTATGTGCTACAAAAACTGAGTAATTTAAAGACAGGGATCAAGATCAAGAAACACATGCCACATGCGCCGACTATAATCATTACCTATCAGGTATTCAAAAACAAAGTACGCTCAAAAGTACTAAATAAATATATGAATGGTAACTAAATGAATTTATCAAAACTGCTTGTTAAGGTACTTACATGATTTAAATAGAATAAAGAAAGATTAATGCAGCGGACTCAAAACTCAGACTATCCAACAACCAACTCCGCTACAACAACGTCCCGGTGGGGCAGCGGCAGCCGATCGATACCGAAAAAAACCAAAACCAAGCCTAATTCACAGTGCTGTACAACTATGAGCAGTTACAAAATGTTTTACAATCACAACCAACAGTTTTCCGATATTACTTTTTTGTTTTTAACAGTCCCACTATCCACTATTCGCCAAGCAATTTCGAACCATAACACGATCCAAAAATCCACAATTATGACCTTTTGTTTGAGTACAATCAAATATTTTGCAATCGCGCTACCGACGCACAGTTGCACTCTTACACGAAAATAGTAATCTACTTCCCCACATCCCTGGCCGTTCTTTGAAATTTAAACGTTCATCGTTGCCGCTCCGTCCTTCTGAGATTCCGCTAAATTATTGTTGACAATGACTCACCATTAAATTGAACAGATATTATTAATTACACTTCCTAGCTCATCATTTTTTAATAGTCGATTCCAATTTTCGTCTTTCCTTCAAACTCGTATCACGTAACTCTGACACTAAAACAGTTCTGCAGTGTAAAACAGTCACTTTCCAATCGTCGTTCGATCTAGTGATCGGTCTCCAATCGGTTTCTCAATTCAAAGAATTATTTTCTCGATGATACACTCAAAGTGTTTATACATGCCGGACTAAATTTTACGATTGAAGTTTTTCAGGAAATACAGCATGACTACATACACTCTAGTTTAACAAAATAAGTCGAAAATAAAAGTTTTGTTTTGGGTTATGGAGTGGTTCAAAAGTTGAAACTCTGTTTCTCAGTAAGTACTTTCTTGAAATTCTTGAAAATGCCTACTGCTAGTTTTTGAAAAACATTTATATATATTACAAGGCCCTAATTGATATGTTGCTACTCTCTTTTCTCCATGAGTTTATGGCTGTACACCCAAACCATTATCTAAATCTTTCATTGTAGGCACATGTTTTTGTTATCGATTCTATTCATTGTGGGTTCATTATATTTGTCAAAACAAGCTATAATATAATTGAAGTGAGTTAGTGACAAACACGACCCGTAGTTAATCCTAAAGCCACTTTCCTATGCTGTCTAATATCCTAAAAGAGATTAACAATTTTATCCTATTTTTATTTTGGCGTTACTGAGACCACCTGGCAACAGTGGCTATATGTACCACAGACAGGTAATGCAGAGAGTATATTATAGGCGCACGGACAAACGACAACTTTTAGACGCTAAAAATTCGAAAATTTCCGCCAAAATGTTTTTCCGTCGCATTTATTAGCTTTGCTTTTAATAGTGTCGTTAGTTTAGTGTATGGTTTAATGGTAACAAACGGTCGAAGCATAATAAGTCTCTTTTCACAGTTAGCACTAAAAATACGACGTATGACCTTGAACCAATCGCAGATGAATCTCTATTTAACACAGCATTCTGCATGGCTGGGAGAAGGGACATGCTATAAGTATTTCGGAATGCATTTTCCAAGTCAATAGGATTTTGAAAAACGCTTGGTTTAACTGGCGACAATACATAAAAATAATCTTGGGGCATGTTGAACCTCATACCTCATTCTCGCAAAACACATGTTAGGTACATACCAGCCTATACCTATATGTGCAGTCGGCAGTCGGCAGTCGGCAGTGGTCATGGTCGTTAAATACCGGTACCCACTGACTGTACCCGCTAACTTACTAGGCTGCAACTGGAACTGTTCATTTTGTATGCAAATGCTTCGTTTCCTATGCCTTTAATTTAATTAAAGTAGACATGCATAATAGTAATTAATTTATTAATACTGACCATAATGATTAAATAGTTAATTAATAATTACCGACTAGGTATTTAACGAGGATTTTAGGTGTTATTTTGTTTTTTATTTTATTTTTATTAAAATACACTATAAAGTGAACTCGTATTATTTCTAGCCTTTTAGTTATTGAAATAGGTAATCCTCAGAAATATTAACCACCAGAAGAGATTACCTAGATTTGTTCAGAGAGGCGGATTAATTTTCAGCCAGTGTACATAAAATACTAAATGGTTTAGTTTTCAAAAATATAGAAGAGTAATATAGTGCATAGTGTCAAATATAATCAAATAATTATGGAAACCGCAATTTTAGCGATTTTATTGTATTCGTTGTAGTTATCTGTAGTTGCAACAATAGAGATCATGCTATTGAAATTATTGTGATAAAATGAATTGAGAGCGGCGACGGCGGCGAGTTAAGAGCTGGAAAAAAGTTTCGTGTGGTGAACACCTATGATTTTGCAGGTAGGCACGTTGCATGTTGCATGTTTACAAAACAGATGTATCCATAACCCACTGAGTTCTACTGGACAGTGGACGTGGACAGTCAACAGATAGTTTATAGTGAAAAATGCCTTTATTGTAATTGTAAGCGCTCAACAATACAAAGTACGCATACAGAAGCATTTTCTAATTTATCATTTATTATGTAAAGTCATGGGACGGAGTTAACACCCAAATGACATTGATCTTGAACTTTTACAATAACAGTCCAATCGAACCCTGTGTTATTCAGTTCAAAAAGGAACTAAACCACATACCTACGTAATTACATATGAAGCACCTGTCCACCTGTCTATAACTCTATAAGTACCTTACTCCTACATTCAATATTTAGCTCTTCCGACAGTTAGTTCACGAAAGCACCATTTAAATTATTGTAACACAGTGTAATTACTTGTTCCACAACGTATGTACCTACCTAAATATACCACATAGGAGTTAGGGAGTTTCTTTTCGGACTCACCTTTACAAAATACGTAGTGCTTACTAGCTTACATGCACTCCACAACGAGACCCTACTACTCGTCTCAAGGTCACCACTCACCATTTTAACGTTTTCAGCCCTCAGCATTGTTGTCTCACTTGTGAAACAAATACGGTCAATTAGGGTTATACACTCCAAGCATGAATTACATGTTTTTGTTGCCTATCAATCGTGAGGCAGATTCTCGATCTGATTCTGAATGTGCATGAATATAAATATCATTTTAAATAATTACAACTAGTATATCTATCAGCATGCCTCACCTA
>JAAXYX010000918.1:0-28797 GCA_036851915.1 Ptenothrix huangshanensis
AGAGAGAGAGAGAGAGAGAGAGAGAGAGTGAGGAGACAGACATGTTTATTAGTCCAAAAAATATCCCATCTCCTTCTCTTCCTACTTTGAGCGAACGTCAAAAGTTTGAGTAAAATGGAAAAAGTTTAACTACATTCCCGACGTTTTATTGTCCTAATGTGATGTTTCACTCTCGAAGGTGTTTGTACGTGCCGTAAATACTGGTGAACTGGTGAGGTAGAGTTTTTTCACAAAATTTAAATATTTACATGGAGTTTCTTTTTTGTTTTCCTTCCATTATACCTTGTATCCTCAGAGAGAGAGAGAGAGAGAGAGTGAGAGAGAGAAGAAGGTTAGCATCATGTTCCATCTTTCTGTGTTTCTTTCCACGGCACTGCATTGGGTATACATAAGTCTAAAGTTCTAGTCAGCAGTTGTTGTTGTTGTTGCTTTTGCTGTTTCTGTTGCTGTTTCTGTTGCTGTTTCTGTTGGTCCTAGTTCTGGTTCTGGTTCTGGTTCTGGTTCTGGGGCCGTTTCTCTTTCTGTTGAATGCATGTTGTGTTATGTTGTGTTATGTTGTACTGTCTGGTGTGGTGTGGTGTGGATCTGGGAGAAAGAGCTTATCTGAGTGATATTGCAACAGGATTTTTTTTGTTCACAATTTCCTTTGCATTATTATGCGAGGCAATTTGGAAGTGAAGAGGCGGGTGGGTGTAGGTTTAGGTATGGTGGAGAAACGGGAAAAATGTTCTCAACAATTTCAGAGATGCTTGAACATTTGATAGAAGATACATGGTGCATATGATTTAATCAAGTATGGTTTTATGAAGCTCGAGAATATGTCTGTGGGTAGGTTAGACATGAATGTCGTTCTCGTTCTCGTTCTCGTTCTCGTTCTCGTTCGCGGGATGAGTACCTTGGACAATTTACGTCCTAAGGTGGTCTTCTGGTTCTGGTGATGGTTCTGGTGCTGGTTCTGGTTCTGGTGCTGGTGCTGGTTCGATGTACATTTTCCTACAGGCATGATGGTTTCGTGTGGTATGGGATGGTGGCAGACTTGACAACAAAGCTCAACCTGCTGGTTTTTATTTACATGATTAAATGTGCTGCTCAACGAGCTATTTGCCATGCCGGGGAAATATTGAGATTGAACAAGTCACTTGAAGTACAGAGCTTGAGTTGGAAAAAAAAGCCAAGCCAAGCCAAGCCAAACCAAGCGAAGCCACAGCTTCCCTTAAATATGGTCCCATGCATCAAGTGTAAATAAAATGTCGGAATAAGAAAAGCAAAGATTCCTATCTGCCAGTAGCGTAACTAGGGAGAGGTCATGTAGGTCTAGGAATACGCAGAATCTTTAAAAATACACGATCTTATTTCGGTATGCTGTTTTTTTAATTTTACAAAAAAAAAGATGCAGTTTTTTTTAGTTTACAAGAAAACGGGGCAGTTGTTTTTTGAATTTATAAAAAAATAACGCAGTTTTTTTTATAATTTGCAAAAAAATGAAGCAGTTTTTTTTAATTTACACAAATCCAATGAAATTTTTTTTAAATTTACTTAAAAATGACGCAGTTTTTTATAATTTGCAAAAAAAACGCCGCAGCTTTTTATTACTTACAAAAAAATAAAGCAGTTTTTTTTAAATTTACACAAAAATGACGCAGTTTTTTTTAAATTACATGAAAACGATGTATTTGTTAATTGCTACAAAAACGGCTTTTTCCTAAAGCTGGATTTTTTGAATAATTGACATTACACATAAACAAGATTTGTTTCTTAAATTTTACACTGGATCCATAAAGTTTTCTCGAAACCTACACGATAAAAACAGCTACAATTATGTACTTTTTGCAAAAACTTACACTAGACATACACAATTGACTTGATTTTGAATTTGCCTAAAAACTACGCCTAAAAGATCCTGGTTACGCTACAGCTATCTCTAGAATTCCGCGTTCACATCTTGTCCTTGTGTCGTCATGCTTGTCGTTTAGTTGTCAGTTCCTTGTCATAGTCACACTGTGGTCAGGCCTTAAGGTATCTTCGTTGTGAAGGTGGGAACGTGCATCGAAATCAGCTTTAGCTTTCGCATTGGGGATTCGATGTGGATGTGGATTTGGATGCCGATGCCTATGCCTATGTGTATGCCTATATGGATGTGAATGTTGATGGTGATGGTGGTGAACTTGAGGCTCGTGAGTTTGTTGTTCCATGTTGAATGGCAGGATCGAGAGGAGCTGAATGGTTTGTGAATTTGTTCATGCATTTGAAATAAGAAGCCGGAACAGCATCTCTCTCTCTCTCTCTCTCTCTCTCAACTTTTGAGAGAAGGTAATATAGACAAGATTCGCAGCTTGACGCAAAGCTGAACGAAGCAAATTTACAAATTCGTGTCAGCCCACCAACAGTTACGTACTTTCTAGTTCTAGTTCTAGTTTGTTGGGAGTTGGAAGGAGAGAGAGAGAGAGAGAGAGAAAGTAAGAAAGGGAAAAAAGCTGGAAGGAAAGGATGAAAAGAAGGAAAGGGAAAGCTGAATGAATTCTAAACCCGTGGTGCCAGAGGGTATACGAGGAAGGAGCTGTCGAAAGACCCTGTGTGACATTATTCAATTACCGAAATATCTCTGTGGGGTCTCTATTCTTTTCTCATACTCGTTCTCCTCCTCCTCCTTCTTCTTCTTCATCTCCGTCCAAGTCCTCGTCCTCATCCTCGTCCTCGCCCTCGTCCTCTCATCTCACTTGTTCATCTCGACATCCTCAACAGTTTCCAAACTACACTAAACACCAAAGCAAAGGAAGAGCAAAGCAAAGGCAGATAGTCGTCCAGGAGTGCAGAGGCGCATCCACAAACAGTTCATGGAGGGGGCAAAGGCTAAGAATAAAACCTCGTTATTTCTAGCGTAAAGAAACAAGTGCACCTATTTTTGTGTACATGAAAAAAAGTGCATCTTTTTTTGGGTACATTTTTAAAAAAACTGCATACGTTTTTGTACAGATTTGAAAAAACTGCTTCCGTTTTTGTACAAATTTCAAAAAACTGCATCCGTTTTTTTTTAAATTTCAAAAAACTGCACCCATTTTTACTTTAATTTAAAAAAAACTGCATCCGTTTTTGCGAAAATTAAAAAAACGGCATCTTGTTTTTTTAAAAATTTCAAAAAACTGCATCCTTTTTGGACAGATTTAAAAAAATTGCACCCTTTTTTGTACAAATTTTAAAAAACTGCATCCGTTTTTGTGAAAATTAAAAAAACTGTATGTTGTTTTTTTTAAATTTCAAAAAACTGCATCCTTTTTTGTGCAAATTTTATAAAACTGCACCCGTTTTTGTGAAAATTAAAAAAACTGCATCTTTTTTTCAAAAAACTGCATCCATTTTTGTAAAAATTTATAAAACTGCATCCGTTTTTTCACAAATTTAAAAAAACTGCATCCATTTATGTACAAATTTTAGAAAACTGCATCCATTTCTGCGTTAATAAAAAAAACGAATCATTCCTAATTTAAATTTTCTCTCAAAAAAACTCATTGTACCCCCACATATTTTTATCTTCATGTAGGGTCTACATCCCCTTATTAGCCCCCTCTGGATCCGCGCTTGGACTCGTGTATTGAAACGCCGTATGACCAGACCAGACCAGGCCAGACCACACCAGACTAGCCTAATAGTCATTGGACTCGTGTACTCTTACTTTACTTTACTTTACTTCACTTCACTTATACTCCGACCTTGGACACACGGTACAGACACAGACCCAGACTACAGACTACAGACTACAGACAGCAAATAAAATAACATAAAATCGGGGCTTGTTATATCTCCACACACACACACACATAAAGGATGGATATCTCTATATCCATATGTACCTCCATACACACACAAGGCACTCAAGTATTCCCCTTTAAACTCTCATTCTAATCTAGACTGACGTCCCACACCCCTACCACCGGATTTTATACCCTTGACGTCCTCCAGTACCATACCATACCATCCTAGAATAGAATCTTATCCATCGCATCCCATCCCATCCTACAACTTATTCCGTATTCTTAAATTGTATCAGAGCCAGTCAAGATTGTCGACTCCTCTCCCCATCTCAGCGTCATCTTCTTCTTCTTCTTCTCCTTCTTCTCCTTCCTTGTCTCTTCCCCATCGAGAGCTTTGTCTGGATAAAAAATTAAAAATTAGGCGAATAATTAATTTTGTCTGTCTGTCTGTTTCAATTAGAGATTTATCGTCTGAGCCTTCCCTTCCTTGGATCTTGGATTTTTGGGTAAGTGAGCAAACCTTTCATTTAACTTCAGTAAGTGTCAGTTTCCGGCGGAACGCGAGAAGCACAATGTATATTTTATGTGCTGTACAAAAGACCAATATAACAAGTAGTCGTTTTCTCTCTCTCTCCAAACCAAACCAAACCAAACCAATGCAATGTAATGCAATGCAATGTAATGCTATAAAGGCTACCGGACGAGAGTAAAGGGAAAGGCATGTCAGTTGGAATCTGGCCATATAAACAATATACTGGGAGGAAGAGCAGAAGAGCTTTAGCTATATGTAGATATAGTAATAGTAATAGAGGAAGACAAGACAAGACAAGTCAGTCTACACACTCACATGCATGTTGCATCGCATCGTATCCCATCGCATCGCATCGTATCGTATCGTTCGCTCCTCACTCTTCACATATTTCTCGAGGAATATGACTTGAACTATTACTATATAAAAATCATCACATTTTACTTCTCTGCAGAATAGCTTTTTGACTGCATCGTATACATGCTTCCTCCTCGTCCTCGTCCCTCCAATCCAATCCAATCCAGTCCAATGATGCCTATAGAGTCTCTTTCATTGTGGGTCCAGAACCAGAACCAGAACCAGAACCAGAACCAGCACCAGAACTAAGACCAGAACCAAGACCAGAACCAGACCAGGTCCAGTGGTACACACACACACGGTACACAGACAGTAGAGAGAGAGAGAGAGCGACTGATATTTTTCAGTTTTTGCTTGTGTTACATTTTCACGAGAAATTTCTGTCCCCAGTACATCCATAAATATTGGCGAATGACCATGTTCTTGGTAGGCTATGGAGCAACGTTCCCATAAACTTTCAGATTCTGTCCGCATTCTCACTCTGCAGTCGTCTCCATTTATCTGTACATTCTCAGACTGGGAGTTTTTATCTGCCGAAGACGAAGACGAGAACGAGAAGGAGAAGGAGAACGGGAACGGGAACGGGAGCGAGAGAATTCACAATACAATGCAATGCTACCGAAATTCCATGTAGGTATATACAAGGATAATAATGTTGATTCTAATACAAACATCCGTATGTAGGTACCGTGCTTGAGACTTGAGACTTGAGACGCTTCTCACTTCCATCTTAATTCACGTTCAATGAGCGTCCAGCGGCAAACTTCCAGTCCAGTCCAGTCCAGTCCAGTCTCCAACTCCTTTCCCCTTTCGCTTTTTCGCTATCGCTATGCTTAACCATGGACTATTTCTTACATTTAGTTGTGTCCAAGACCAAGACCAAGACCAAGTCCAAGTCCAAGTACAAGTACAAGTACAAGTTTAGTTAATAGGTAGGTATATAAAGTGTTTATAGATATATACTCGGGGCATACCTACATGCCATTGTCAGACCGTATATTAGACACGAAGATCAGCAACAATAACAACTTCTTTTCTCCGTCGCTCTCACACGCAGACACAGTCACAGACAGAAGGAGAAGGAGATGGAGGAAGAGAAGGAAAACGACACGAGACAATCTCACAGTCGTGCATTGACGGTGCACATTTGAGAGCGGGAGTACATTCAATGCATTCTTAATACTTGTAAAATGGGGAAAAAGCCTTCTCACAAGATACTCAAGTACGATAATGCCCAAGATTCCATTTTTTTTCGGGAGGTTTGCATCTTGTTTCTTTTTTTTTCGGGCTTCCCTTTGACTGTGGACTTGACGTGAAATCGTCCAAGGAACAAGAATAAGAACAAGAACAAGAACAAGTTCCAATAGTGCTGGATTGTAGTGTAGTGCTGTGTCTTACTTGAAGAAATGCTATGTGATGGTTGGTATTGCATTGCATTGGATTGCATTGGATGGCATTGCTGTGTGTGTAGTTTGAGAATGGAATGGAATCCGTCGTAAATGTAAATATACTTTGAGATAAGGCCCTCGCATCCTCCGCTTTGTGTCCCATATTCTATACAATGATCACTTGTAATAAATATTTTAACTCTGATACACCATCTACTTTCTTGACTCAATTTTTGTCAAAATAAACAACTCTCTTTCGACAATCCTTCCACACTCGCACTTGAGGAGCAACGGAGGGAAGAAGGGAAGGGAAGAAAAGGAGAAGGAGAAGGAGACGGATGCTGTGTTGGAGTATCAGGAGCATCTTTGCAAATGGATATCATTCCGTTGTCAATTCGAGAGATGGGAAGAATAAGAGTCAGAACCAGAACCAGAACCAGAAGAGAAGAGAAGAGAACCAAAGGCAGATCCAGATCCAGATCCAGCTTTCGCCAATTTCCCACCACTCTCTCTTCCTCTTTCTATTTAAATGAGGAGGGAGTAGGTACTTCTATGGCTCATCTCGACAACGTCATTTTTCTTATGGGATGCTCTTTTCTAATATCTCAAAGACCATTTCAGGAATTTCCACTCCAGTTTCGGGGAGAAAAGAGATGTAGCGGGGGCAGGATTTTTTTGGGGGAGGGATGGAAAAACTTGAGGAGTTTAGTGTAAAGATTTTTAAAAGGTGCATGATGTCTAGTGGCAATTATTAAAAAAATTGTGTAATTTTGTAAATTTAAAAAAGAGTGACGTTTTTTTGTAAGTTTTTTTAAAAAAAACTGCGTATTTTTCGTGTATTTTTTTAAAAACGACGTCTTTTTTGTGTAAATTTAAAAAAACTGCGCGGTTTTCTTGTAATTTAAAAAAAAACTGCGGCGTTTTCTCATAAATTTAAAAAAAAAATGGGCCGTTCTCTTGTAATAATTTAAAAAAATGGCGTCTTTTTCCTTTAAATTTTAAAAAAAATTGCGTCATTTTCTCATACATTTAAAAAAAACTGCGTCGTTCTCTTAAATTTTAAAAAACTGCGTCGTTTTCTCATAAATTTAAAAAAAAACTTCGTCTTTTTCGTGTAAATTAAAAAACGGCGTCGCTTTCTTGTACACGTTTAAAAAATGAGTATGCCTTGTATAAATTTAAAAAAAAACTGCATCGTTTTTATTTACATTTTTTTAAAAATGAGCCTTTTTCGTGCAAAGTTAAAAAAACTGCCTCGTATTTCTGTGCATTTTAAATAATGCGAGTCTTTTTCGTCTACATTTAGTAAGTAAGTAACTGCGTCTCGTTTGTGTACATTTTTTAAAAATAGCGTCTTTTTCGTGCAAATCTTAAAATTTGTAGTGCATTTAAAAAAATCTTCTGTACACCCAAACCTTTGTGGGTTCCTCCTACTAACGCTACTTTGGAAGAGGATCTCGTTAGACTCCAAGTCAGACTGGGGCAATTGGCATTGGCATTGGGAGATGCGATAGACATTGCGATTCCTTGTGCGATTCCTCGTACGATTGCGATTGCGATTCCTCGTGCGATTCCCATGTCTATTGTCTCTAGATTGCTTTCCCCGCATTCACTCGTCCTGGTTGGAAATAGAAATTGGTGGAATTAGAATTTGAAAAAAGCAACACAACGTCCAACGTGCATTTAAGTGGAGGTAGGTAATGGAAGTAATGCAATAATCGACAATCGACAATGCCTAGCCACTTATTTCTATTGCTACGGTACATTCACATAACTAAAACCATACACATTTTGTCATTTACCTTCTCAACTCATATCCCTACCTACTACAATTTTCTCTACACCTACGCGTGAAACTTTTCCAGGGAATTTTAGATGGGAGCCAACGTTCGGTATTATTGTATTTAAATAAACATGCTCTACTCACATATCCATATTCTAAATTCAATCCAATCTAATCCAATCCTTGGTTTCGTTTCGTTTGGCTTCATTTGGTTTCGTTTGGTTTCGTTTGGTTAAGGAATGGTCATGGGAAGTAATGTGGGAAGGAAGGTAAATGTAATTTGTAATTGTGTAGAATTTTCCTGACTTGTACAGTTGTAGGAGCCACTCTCCCGTTCCCGTTGTACGGAGAGATAGGAGATACTTGATTTTAATTGAAAGCAATGCAATATACTTCCCTGCTAATTATGGTACATCTCGCGTGCATGATTCTTCCTCCCGATGGATCCCAGCCTTCCATCCAGTAGCGATTTTAAGATGTTTTTAGAACAAGCGGGTTTTTACAAAACTACAAAACAAAAGTAAAAAACAATTTTTCTGCGTCTTTTTCTTGGAATTTTAAAAAAACAAAATCTGTTTTTGTGCAAATGTAAAGAACGGCGTCTTTTTATCGTAAATTAAAAACAAGCGTCTTTTTCTTATAAATGTAAAAAAACTGCCTCTTTTTGAAATAAAGTTAAAAAAATTGAGTCTGTTTCTCGTAAATTAAGAAAACGGCGTCTTTTTCTTATAAATGTAAAAAAACTGCTTCATTTTTTTGTAAATTAAAAAAAATTGCGTCGTTTTCTTGTAAAATAAAAAAACACTGCGTCATTTTTTTGTAAATTGAGAAAAACACGGCGTCATTTTTGTACAAATTAAAAAAACTGCTTCAACTTTGTATAAATTTTAGAAAAACTGTGTTCTTTTTTTTATTAAATTAAAAAAGAATAGCCTTTTTCTCATACATTCAAAAAATATTATTTATTCCTTTATTCCTAAATTTAAAAAACCGCCTCTTTTCCTAAATTTAAAAAACTGTATCTTTTTCTCCTAAAATAAAAAAAAATTCGTAAAAATCGTAAAATATTTTCAGTCTTTTCAAAAGATTTCTGAAACGCCACACAGTCCAGCGCCTGCCTTCTTCTACCCCTAAAATCGCTACTGCTTGCATGCTTGATTCCCAAACAAGAAAAAAAGAAGAGGAGGAAGACGCTTGAATTTTTTATTTGTACCTTGATTGTATTGTAACGGTGGGAAATGTGGTGGGATACTTAAGACGGTAAGCCAAAGCCAAAACCAAAGCCAAAACCATAGCCATATCCAAAGCCAAAGCCAAAGCCCAAGCCAAAGCCATACCAAAGCCAAAGCCGCATTGAATTAGTGAGTAAAATGTTTACCATTATTTTATAGCGTTGCTGTGAAGAAACAAATTTCTTAGCAACCTCAATGTTGTTCATGCTCATGTTCTGGTTCTGGTTCTGGTTCCCGTACCCGTTCCCGTTCTCGTTCTCGTCCACAGTCATGATCATGATCCTGATCATGCTCGTGTTCATGTTCATGTTGATGATGATGTTGATGTTGCGTTCCAGGTTTCGGTTCGGTTCAGGTTTCGGAACTGCTAACTTGGTAATGAGTCTTTGATAGTGACGAGACCACTTTGTCTATTGAGGAACAACTGTGGAATCAAAATAAAAACGGTAGCTACAATCGCAATCCAATAAGACTGAGTTGTGTGTAGGAAGGAAACCCAAGCGAGGGAAGAATTCCCTGCGTATATTGGATTTGCTTGGTTTTGCTTTTGGTTTTGGTTGGGTTGGGCTGGGTTGGACTGGACTGGATTGGACTGGATTGGTTAAGTAGGAGGAAGTCGAGAAAGTCGATCGAGATTGAAGGATAGCATTGGTTTCAAGGATTAAATCATTTCCACTGCAATTTCCTCCGTGATTTGATTTGTTCGAGATGAAGGTGAACAAACATTTGGGAGTGGATGCGGTAAACGGAAAACCTTCCTCTTCCTTTAAGACCAAACTACACACACACACACACACACACACACATTGGCATGGGCATGTTGAGAAGATTGTTGAGGAGATTTTCACTTAAAACCAAAACCAAAACCAAAACCAAGCCAAAGTCTGTTAGAATAAAATTGGAATTGTCTTCTCAGGATTGGAGTGAGGAACGCATAGTGTTGAATTATTTGTTCTTGTTCAGGTAAAAATTAGGTTGATTAGTTTGACTCAGAAAGTAGATTGGTATAATTTAGAGGAGTGCGAGGAGGGAAAAGTGTCTTCCCTTCAAAATCTAATGGCAAAGGCAATGGCAATGCGAATGTGAATGCGAATGTGGATGCGAATGCCATTGAAGCTGCTGTGGAAATAATCTCTCCTTCTAAATTAAGACTTGGACGTAGGTATATTTGTTGCGGAAATAAATGCTCGCTCACTCTCTCCCTACATACGTATATATTTTTAATTTAAAAACCCCAATGAATTCCTTCTTCTTCTTCTTCTTCTCCTTTCCTTCTTCTGTGGGTAATCTGTATATGACGCATTCCGTGGCACTAATGGAGAAGAAAACATACTGACCCTCGAGGATTTCATGGCTTCGTAAGTAATGCTGGGTGAAGTGTGTGTGCTGTGGCTATCACTGTGGTGTGGTATAAATCCCTATAGATACATTACGCCTGTCAGGGGCGGATTCAGAATATGCTCGTGGAGGGGATAATGAAAATAACCTCTTTATTTGTACTCTAATTTGTGAAAAAATGCAACTGTTTTGTGTAAAAGAAAACCTGTATCTGTTTTTGTACACATTTAAAAATACTGTGTAAACTTAAAAAAATCGCATATACTTTTGTTTAAATTTCAAAAACTTGCGCCTGTTTTTGTGTAAATTTCAAAAAATTGCGCGTTTTTTAATAATTTTAAAAAACCAGCACCAGTTTTTTTCTAAATTTAAAAAATTGCACCTGGTTTTGTACAAATTTCAAAAAATTGCGCCTGTTTTTCTCCAAATTTTAAAAAACCCGCCTCTGTTTTTCTCTAAATTCCAAAAACCTGCACCTGTTTTTTACAAATTTCAAAAAATTGCGCCTGTTTTTCTTTAAATTTTAAAAAACCTGCACCTGTTTTTTACAAATTTCAAAAAATTGCGCCTGTTTTTCTTTAAATTTTAAAAAACCTGCACCTGTTTTTCTCTCAATTTAAAAAACCTCTACCTTTTTTCTGTAAATTTAAAAAAACGCGTTACATCCAGTCTAAATTTTGCAAAAAAACTCATGATACGAACAATTTCATCTTCATCTCTTCAAAAAGGGGGCCACAGCCCGTTAGCCCCCTCTGTATCCGCGCCTGATGCCTGTATGTACATACCTACAAGCGTTGTGTGGAGATCACTCAAGTGATTGTGGTGTGGACTTGGATTCGGACTAATAGTAACTAGAACTAGACATATAAGTCTACATATACAGAGAAAGAGAGAGAGAGAGACTGGAAATTAGAAATACATTGAGGGAGCGTGGAGGATGAATGTGGGCTCTTCCCCTTTAATTCTACTATGATACGATATGATATACAGATACACGTATATAGCTATACTCATATACATATAAATATATACAGCCTTGGCTTAGATATTGGGTAGGAGTAAATGGCGAAAGTGTGTAGTACTGTTACTCTTAGGTATGGAAAAAAGCGTGGAGAAAATGGTCTAAGCTACAAATGAGTGATATGAAAAGGCTAAGGAGTGTAAAGCCTCTGAAAATGAGACTTCTCACAACATGGCATGGGGTGGAGGAAATGTGTCTCAAAATCCTGGCTCTCTTTCATTTTATTTACGAAGCTTCTTTTTTCTCTTTTCCTCCTCCGACTGTTTTCCTAAAGCACATACTTTCATCTTAGGTGCAGAGCACAATTGCGAATTGGGAGATACCCACACACACACACACACACACTCTTATTTCCTTATTTCAATACGATTCTCTCTCGAGTGCTCCTTCCTTCTCCTTCAACATATTCTCTACCTGAACCTATTTTTACTATACACGTCCATGTCCATGTACATAATGTACCTACCTACATTTGCAATCGAGACCGCACATTCCTCCAATTTCTTCTCCTACTTCCCCATCCTATACATATACATATATATATATATATATATATATACCAGCTACTTTTATATACACACTTGAAGCTCAAGTTAGAGTTCGATGCATTGCATTCGTTACATTGCATGGCATGGCATGGCATTGCATTGCTTTCGTTGGAAAATTGTATTGTAAGAAATATAGAAATGAACATAGTCATTTCTCTTCCTTTCTCTTCCCTCTTGTTCTTCTTCTTCTTCTTGTTGCGTTTCCTTTCCCTACTCCAATGTATTGCTGTTGCTATTTTTTCTTTTTTTTTCTCGTGGCTATATACCCATAGTCCATAGCATAGAATTCTTGCAATGTTATGTTGCTGCCATCTCTCTAGAAACCACTTTGAGCACTGATATCCGTGTTATTCTTGAGCTGTTAGCTAAAAACACCTTGAACATCACCATTCCTTTTCGTTTACCCTATCTATACTAAGACTATACTAAGAGAAGAGAAGGAAAGAGAAGAGAAGAGAAGAGAACAGAGCCTGGTGGAAAATGAGAGCAGAGCTTTTCCACTTTTTCATTTAATAGCAAACTCATGATGTCTTGCTCTTGGTGGAAAAAGAAGAGGGAAAAATCCTGTGAGTACATAGCTGCATGGGCATTGGTTTTGGTTTTGGTTTTGGCTTTCCTTTCCTATATGTATAGGCATATCCAGTAGCTTGGGGTACATTAAAATACCAATGCCAATACCAATAGCAATAGCAATAGCAATAGCATAACATGGCGTGGTAGAGAGTAGGGATACCAAGCCAAAGCAAAGGAAGTCAAAGCCAACGCCAAAGCCAACGCCAAAGCCCAAGCCAAGGCAGGAGAAAATGAAAAATATGTACGTGCAACAGCTTGAATATCTTGTGGAATATGTTTAAAGACTGGTTCTGGAGCTGGTTGTGGTGTTGGTTCTGGTGCAGACTCTGGTTGTATAGTGATAAAGGAATTTCTCGATGGCTTCAAGGCGTTTCCATATTGTGTCATGAAGAAGAAGCCCAAGCCATGCGATGCGATGCGATGCGAGTGTGTGTGTGAAGTTACACCAAATAGCAAAAGTAGATCTGCTCTCCTGTGCTCTCTCTCTCTGTTCAGTTGACTTGTTCTGGCTCTTTACTCCTTTCTCGTTCACTCTTCAATGGTCTACGCTACAATACATTCTGCTGTCTGGGTGCTTTCCTTCCCTTCCCTTCTCTTGCTTCGCCTGTCTCTCATACCATTTATAACATTTATAGGTTTATCTCCGAAATGCATGTGTGGGAATAGAAATAGGTAGTGTTATGTATAAAGGCTATAGGGTTATAGTCCATCCATAGCATAGCCATAGCCATGAGTTGAGTTGGCTGAGATAGAATGGAATGGAGCTCAAGTGGGTTGTTGAAGAGTGTCGACGGAACTCATGATAGCCTTGTACCTTTCTCCTCCAATATTTCTCTTACCCTTGCATTGCACTCCTCCACCGCACCGCTCTTCGCCAATCTTTACATGTTCTTTCTGGTGATTGCTTTTTGTGTAGGTGAGTATCCTAATATCGCAGTCCTAGCCTCGTCCTTCCAGTTGTCTCCTTGTCCTTACACAGCAACTCTCTATTCCCCATCCATACCACAACCTCTACGAGGACCAGGACCAGGACCAGGACCAGTGTCTTTCCTTTGCCTTTGCCTTCTCGTTCTGGTTCTGGTTCTGGTTCTGCTTTCCGTTCTGGTGGTTTCTGTAGGCCGTAGGTAGTTCTATTTACAGCGAGGATTCCCTTATCCTCTATATTTATAATTTGGAACTGGAACGATAACCCTTGTGTGTATGTGATGTGATGTGAGTTGGACTTGGTTTTGGACTTGGTTTTGGCTTTGGACTTGGTTCTGGTCATGGTCTTTTTCTCGTGTGAGCATGGCTTTGTAGAGAGGAGACTACAGGACATTTACCTACTGCAGGAGTATCTTGGTTAGTGTACGTAGGTACTAATGTAGTTTGAGAAGAAGGCTACTCGAAAACTGCTCGTCAACGGAATTGCTGACGCTTTCATTGGCCTCCGATCCGATTGTGTGGATTGCACGTGTATTATGCTCCCTAATGCGTTCCGTGGCCGTAACTTTATCAAGGGAACGAGTGAAACAGGACTCTACTCTGTGGATCCATGGGATGGGATGGGATGGGATAGAATGGGATGGAATAACATAGCATAGAATAGAATAGTATAGCATAGTATATGTAGCATAGTATTGCGTAGTATTGAGATTGAGAGCATATCATCATGTCCTAGTGGAGTGTAGATGTAGACCAGAAAATTATGGATGCTTGAGATAGTAGCGAAGGCAGGAATTTTCGTTAAGAACGAAGCATGTTAAAAAATGATGGTTTTTATATTATGTAAATTTAAAAAAAACTAAGGCTGTTTTGGGGTAAAGTTTAAAAAACTGAGAATGTTTTCGGGTAAATTTTTAAAAAACTAAGGCTCTTTTTGTGTAAATTTTAAAAAACTGAGGCACTTTTTCTCTAAATTTCAAAAAACTGCATCACTTTTTCTCTAAATTTAAAAAACTGCATCAGTTTTTCTCCAAATTTCAAAAAACTGCATCATTTTTTCTCTTAATTTCAAAAAACTGCATCATTTTTTCTCTTAATTTCAAAAAACTGCATCTGTTTCTCTCTAAATTTCAAAAAACTGCATCACATTTTCCCTAAATTTCAAAAAACTTTTTCACTTTTTTTCTAAATTTCAAAAAACTGCATCATTTTGTCTCTAAATTTCAAAAAACTGCATCATTTTCTCTCTAAAATTCAAAAAACTGCATCATTTTCTCTCTAAATTTCAAAAAACTTTTTCACTTTTTCTCTAAATTTCAAAAAACTGCATCTCTAAATGTCTAAAAAACGCATGTTATTGTTATCCAGCGTAAATTGTATATAAAAATTCTTTGCAGGCCTACGCCTTTCTGCTTTCTACGCTACTGGCTTGGAAAGGAATCTTGGGGTACTAGGACAAAAATACAAATGCATATAGCCCTGTGCAAGACAATAGAATAGAATGGAGTACAAAACAGTCTCTGTGTCTACAAGGACGCTGACGATGACGATGACGATGACGGTGTTTTTTTAGGTACATGGAAGCTCGGAGGACAAGACTTAAGATAACTACACTGAGGGAAAGCAATATCATTTATGCTATGAAAAGACTTGTCATTGTATCTTTCTTCATCATTAAGAAAGTCGACACCACGCCATGCCATGCCACGCTATGCCATGCCGAGGAAAGAGGAAGGAGGACGCTTGCATATTCGCTATCACCATGGCCACAGCACAGAATTCCTCAAACGTTGCACATAACATGCTATGCTATACTGTGCTCTGAGGCATTTCGCCAGAGTCAAGAATTTCCTATGTACGTACGTACTAGTAATGGGATGATGGGATGGGACGGTGGAAATCAGTAAACCTTATGAACAATTTCAAGGTGACATGAGTTATGAGCGCCAACGCCAACCATCCCTGGCTACATTACCTATATATGGACTACTAATATTCGCTCGCTACTCCGACGAAAAACATGCAACAATCCACCACTTCCAGGAGAAGAACCATCTCTCCTTACATTTCCCTTCCAATCCTCTCTCTCTCTCTCTCTGTCCCACAATCTCATCCTTTTCCTCGGAATTATGTACCTTCCACTATAAACACCATCTCAGAGTCTCCGAAAGACTGAATTTTCCAGCATTTCTGCACAAGCCACAGCCACAGCAAGACTCTCCATGTACTATGGTCCAGGGGCGGATCCAGAAAAAGTTCATATGGAGGGGGCTATTGGCTAATGAAAAAAAATCTTTACATTTGCTATAAAATTCGGAAATGTGCAGCTGTTTTTGTGTAAACTTTAAAAAACCGCACCTTATTTTGTGCACATTTGAAAAATATGAACCTGCTTTTTTGTAAATTTCAAAAAAATGCACCCTATTTTGCGCAAATTCTAAAAAACGACACCTGTTTTTGTGTAAATTTCAAAAAATTGCACCTGTTTTGTGTAAATTTGAAAAAACTGCACCCTATTTTGTGTTAATTTTAAAAAATTGATCCTTTTTTTGTGTAAATTTAAAAAATCGGAACCTGTTTTTGCACAAATTTCAAAAAACTTCACCTTATTTTTTTCAAATTTCAAAAATCTGCACCCTACTTCCTGCAAATTTTAAAAACATGCACCTAATTTCCAATAAAATTTCGAAAATCTGCACTCTATTTCTCCATAAATATCAGAAAAACTGCTCCCTTTTTTCTACAAATTTCAAACAACTACTTATACCTAGATTAAATTTTGCAAAAAAACTCATTAAATTGACTCATAATTTCATCTCCAATAAATGAACTACATTTCCCTAGCCCCCTCCTCTGGGTCCGCTTCTGTATGGTGCAGAAGAGAAAGCGAAAGAGAAAGAGAAAGCGCCAGAATCCACTAATAAATTGCTGCAAGTAAAAGTTGTAAATAAATTTCCCCAAATCCATGTAACTCAAATAGAATGGAAGAAGAAATGGAGACAGTGTAAATTATTCCAGGGTGTACTCTACACTCTCTTGGTCCTCGTCTTGGTCTTGGTCTTGGTCTTGGTCTGGGTGCACTTTCTACTTTTCTTTCTACTGGGCAGAAAAGCAAGGCAAGGAAAAAGAATAAATTAGCGAAGGGAGAATAAGAATAAGAATGAGAATGAGAATGAGAAGCACGGAGATGAGTACTGATGAGGCGAGCAGAAAGTCAAAGGCGCAGAGTCGCAAGTCAAGTCATCCAAGAACCAAAGGAAAGGAAAGGAAAGCAAAGGAAAGGAAAGCAAAGGAAAGCAAAGGAACGAAAAGGAAAGAAAAGGAAAGAAAAGGAAAGTAAAAAGGCAAAGAGCATGGGATGATTGGGATTGGGAATGGGAATGGGAATGGGAATGGGAATGGAGAGTGAGTGCATATACATACAGAGTATCGTATAGGAGATACATGGTATAGTGTAGTATACTACAGTATACCAAGTAAAAGTATGTGGTGGTATGCTATTAGTATAGACTGTAGTATAAGACTACATACATACCTGCGGAGCAACAGGACCGAGAGGAAGACGAGGCGAGTGCACTAAAAGGCTGTAAGATAATTCTTGCTATACTAATATATTGTGATTTTAAAGACAGGAGGGTCACACTCAAACTATAATTTGGAAAAACATGACACAATATAAGTGGTAAGTGGTGAGTAATATGTAGTGGAGGATGTGAAGTGAACGAGAGCAACTACAACTACACCGACTAGACCACCGTGTCAAGATACATTGAGGAAAAACACCCATTTCCTTCCCTGTACCACACCATCACTTTTCTTAATTAAACTTTTTTTACACCCTCGTATTTTCTAACAACACTATCCCACGTAGGCAACACCATCCTTTCTCTCCATCTTCCATCCTAACGGCCTCTATGTGTATGTATATATGCCAAGTGTCTATAGGCACACGAACCTCTCCTTTTTCCTGTCCTATGGTCCTAGTCCTAGTCCTAGTCCCTGTTCCTGTCCTTGTCCTTGTCCTTGTAGTGGTAGTGGTAGTGGTAGTGGTGTTGGTCTTGGCTTTAGTCTTGGCTTTGGCGTTGGCTTTGGCGTTGACTTTGGCTCAGGTCTCCTGGCGTCCACAGAAAAACCTAATGTAGAAAGGTGGCTTGACTAAGAGGTAGGCAACAGGGTATACATTAAGAGGAGCGAGAGTAGATTGTGACAAGTATGCACTCGTCTCCAGTAGCGTA
The DNA here is from genome assembly GCA_036851915.1 of Ptenothrix huangshanensis. NCBI lineage: Eukaryota > Metazoa > Arthropoda > Collembola > Symphypleona > Dicyrtomidae > Ptenothrix > Ptenothrix huangshanensis. The sequence goes on from JAAXYX010000918.1 coordinate 17,678, forward strand.
ACTAGAAGGAGGCCACCTTTGTAGACCTAAGCCTACAAAGGATTTTTAAAAGTATTTACAAGTAAGTACACAATCGTATTTCAGAATACTGATAGTAAGACAAACATGCAGTTTTTTAAGTTTAGAAGAAAATGACGCAGTTTTTTTTAAATTTCGATAGGAAATCGAAGCAGTTTTTTTTAATTTGTAGAAAAATGACGCCGTTTTTTTATTATTTTAAGAAAAAGACGAATGTTTTTTTAATATTTTGCAAGAAAACGACGCAGTTTTTTTTAATTTCCACAAAATGACGCAGTGTTTTTTTTAATATTTTACAAGAAAAAGACGCAGTTTTTTTTTAATTTACAAGAAAAAGACGCGTTTTTGTATAATTTTAAGAAAACTACGAAGATTTTTTTTAATATTTTACAAGAAAACCAAGCGTTTTTTTAATTTCCACAAAATGACGCAGTGTTTTTTGAATTTACAAGAAAACGAGGCAGTGTTTTATAAAAATTTACAAAAAATGACGCAGTGCTTTTTTAATTTATAAAAAAACGAGGCAGTTTTTTTAAATATTTACACAAAAATGACACAGTTTTTAAAAAGTCGAAATGAAAGCAAGGTATTTTTTATAATTTATAAGAAAACGATGCCTTTGTTTCTAACTTAAACGTAAATGGCGCGATTTTTTTAATTAAAAAAAAATGCTGAATACGCTACTTCTCGGCTCTACCTTTGGGCCTCGTAGGTGAAGAATGTTGGTCTCCAAGTTGAAGTTGGATTGTATCAAATATGCTGATCGTCACCACCACAGTTTCTCCGGCTCTCTTCCGCCTTCTCACTTCGCACTTCTCAGTGCTTTCCTCCTTTCCTCATTTGAATAACTAGCTGCGAGATTCTAAATTATAAAGGGAGCCAGAACCAGTGCCAGAACCAGGACGGGAAAGAGTGCGAATGAGAAGAGAGCCAAAAAATGAGCACGCTTAAGTTAAGGTGGAGGATATGGAAAGAAACTGAAAATTAAAGAGTTGTGTAGACACACACACACTATGGCTGTAGATATATATATAGGCATTTAGATATAGGAGCAGATTTCGTTTTTTTTTCAAGTATACTCCATTATAGTAAAGTTGACTGAGTGAGTGTGAGTGGAGTGAAGTTAAGTATAGTGTATTCTATGTACAAGGGACTATGACTCTGACTATGGACTGTACTTTGACTGTGTGTGATAGTGAGACGGTTGAAGGCGGGAGCGAGGAAAAATTGTAATGAATGAGGAAAAACCTATGCATTTCCATGTACCTACTTGAACACAACATTACAATTCCCATTTGCAACCTTACACGTAAGTATATCGCTCCTCTTGGCTCGTATTCCACACCAATTCCTACCTTTTCCACACACACACTCAACACCACCAATTCCAATTCCAGGACCAAAACCAAGACCAAGACCAAAAACAGGAACAAGAACAGGAACGATGCTCTGCTTTATCTGTATACCTATGTCTATGTGCCTACTTACTTGCTCTCGATCTCGATGCTGCTGCTGCTGCTGGCGTTGGCATTTTCATATTTTTCTCTCTCTTTCTTTCTCTTTTTCCTTCCTCTTGTTCTTCCTGGCTCTAATGTTCTTCCAGAGTTGGATGCAGTAGCGTCAGTAGGATTTTTAGGCGGAGTTTTAAGGCAAATTGCTCAAGTCGATTATGTATGTCTAGTACAAGTTTTTGCAAAAAGTGACTAAGTTTTTTTTCTCTTGTAGGCTTTGATTGAGGCTTTGATAGAACTTAATCTGATCCAGTGCAAAATTTTAGAAACAAATCTTATCTACTCTCGATTATTCAAAATATCCGGCTATTTCCGTGTAAATTAAAAAAATAAGACTTCGTTTTCGTATAAATTTTTAAAAAAACCTAAATGATTTCTTGTAATTTTAAAAAAATGCGTCGTTTTTGTGTAAATTAAAAAAATCTGCGTCGTTTTTATGTAAATTCAAAAAAAACTGCGTAGTTTTCTTCTAATTTAAAAAAAACCGCGTCGTTTTTTGTGTAAATTAAAAAACAAAGGCGTCATTTTTGTGTAAATTAAAAAAATCTGAGTCGTTTTTGTGTAAATTCGAAAAAAAACTGCTTCGTTTTCTTCTAATTTTAAAAAAACTGCGTCGTTTTCTTCTAAATTAAAAAACAAAGACGTCATTTTTGTCTAAATTGAAAAAAACATCCTCTTTTTCTTCCAAATGTAAAAGAAGGTTGTGCACTTAAAAAAAATCGTACTAAAAGGCCTACTTCTAGTTACGCTACTGGTTGGATGGATGTTGCTGGTGGAATTGAAGTTTGGAGGTAAGTTAAAATACTTTATACAGGGTTGGTTTGGTTTGCTTTAGCTTGGTCTTGGTCTTGGTCTTGGTCTTGTTCTTGTTCTTGTCTCGGGTGCTCATTTGATGTGAGTTACAATTTATAATCCCAAGTTGGAGCAGGAGTTGAAGTTGGAGCTGTAGGGAAAGATAAATGTAGGTAGGCATATAAGACAACGGGAATGGCCATGGCCACCGAGGTAACATGACCAGCGTGATTACTTTCTTCGTCTTCCTCTCTTCCCTTGTCTTCCCTTGCCTTTCCTTTCCTTTCCTTTCCCTTCCTTTCCTCCGAGTCTTTCCATTCCAGGCATACGTACATACACACATACGTGTTTTTTCCAAAGCTAGAAATATCAATTAAATTAACATGAATATTATAGTTTGTAGTGTGGAGATTGGACCGAGATTCATTGGGGTAAATTATTACGTCATATACCATAAAATGTTTTATTATTTTCCTCTGTCTCTCTCGTCTTGTTCTCCCAGGCCGAAGCCGAGGCCGACTCTTGTCTTCCCTCCAAGTACATAAGTACTAACTAAGAGTGAGCATTTGGTCTTCTTTCCTTTCTCTCTTCTCTAATAGCATTGCTACCATGATATTATATAACTATACTTTTATGATGTGGGTGTATATACATGTATTTCTCCGCCTTCATTTCTCTCCTGTTTCCTGGTTCTGGTTCTGGTTCTGGTCCTGGTTCTGGTTTTGGTTCTTGGTCTCCTCTTCCAACTCGATTCGTCCTTCCTTTGTCTCTGAAGTTCATTTAGCTTGAATGAAAATTCACAAGTTTTGCCGTTACCACTAAAACTTGTAGCTTTTATACACTTTTATACTTTGATAGTTCCATAGTTCCGCAGCTTCCATACTTGCACACTTTGATACTTTCATACTTTCATACTTTGATGGCTCTTCATACTTTTCTATTCCGCACTCTCCTGCTCCTGTACATAGGTACGGAGCTAGGTGGGTACTTTTAGACCTGGACTTGGACTAGGTTTTGGCTTTGGCTTTGGCTTTGGACTGGTTTTGGACTTGGTTTTGGACTTGGACTTGGACTTGGTTCTGGACTTTATACAGTGGATGGATGGAATGAGAGGAAAGAGAAGAGAAGAAGGTGATGGTATGAGTACATAAGTTTTTTTTCGGCGCACTTGTTCTTTCTTTCTTTTTCTTTTTCTTCTTGTTGATACGGTACTCGAGAGATAACTGAAGCTAACTTTTTTCCCTCGATGCTTCGATTAAACACCCGAGCTGACAGGACAGGACAGGACAGGGCCATACAGTGTAGAGGAATTTGCACAGTCCAAGACCAAGACCAAGACCAAGACCAAGACCAAGTTGGAGTCCAAGTTGGAGTTGGAGTTTTGGTTGGAGTTTGGTTGGAGTTGGAGTTGGTGGGACACGGTGACACATTCTTCATAGCAATCATTTCTTGAGACATTTAATCCCGTCATCATTAAAGTATTGTAAGTGTATAGAGACTGGAGTTTGGTTGGAGTTGGAGTTGAGTTGGATGGACTTGGAGTTGGACTTGGAGTTGGAGTTGGATGGGGATGGGCACCGAGTACTTTTTCTGTCCTTGGACAAAACGACTTTATAACGAAGCGAATATCAACCATTTACAAGTTGAACGGGAAGGAACGTGTGTGCCGGTCAGTGGCGTCTGTAGGAGTTTTTAGGCGTGGTTTTTAGACTCATTCAAAATCAATTCAAATCGATTGTGTTTGTTAGTTTTAAGGTTTTTGGAAAAAGTAATTGTGGTAAGTTTTTTTAACGTGTAGGTCTTGATTTTGATACAAATTTTGAGTACTAATATCCAGTGGAAAGTTTACGAAGGTGCTGTGTCAATTATTCAAGAAATCAAGCCATTTTCGTGTCAATTAGAAACAAAGGCGCCGTTTTCTATGAATTAAAAAAACGTCTTTATTTTTGTAAAAATTCAAAAAAACTGCCTTATTTTCCAACAAATTAAAAAAACTGCGTCGTTTTTATATAATTTCAAAAAAATGTATCAGTTTCGTTACAATTAAAAAAACTGCGTCATTTTTGTCTAAAATTCAAAAAACAACTGCGCCATGTTCGTGTAAATTAAAAAAAACACGGCGTCATTTTGGTACAAATTAAAAAAAATGCTTAAACTTCCTATAAATTTAAAAAAAACTGCCTCGTTTTCTTGTAAATTAAAAAAAAACAAAGCGTCATTTTGGTACAAATTAAAAAAACTGCTTCAACTTCCTATAAATTTTAAAAAACTGCCTGCATTCTTGTAAATTAAAAAACACTGCATCTTTTCCTTCCAAATCTAAAATAAGATTGTATTTTTAAAAATCCTCCATAGACCTACGCCTAGTCACGCTACTTTTCTGGTTCTGGATCTGCTTCTGGTGTTGGTGTTGGTGTTCATGTTCACGTTCATTTTCATGTTCATGTTCATTTCTATTCGTCCTCATACATCTACTTTGATGGGGTGACTGTGGCTATGGCTTTGGCTATGGCTATGGCTGTAGCTTTATGCTAGCAAGTTGTCGTCGTTTTGTTGCGTTGCACTGCACTGGAGATAGATTGAAGTAACGAGAGAGAGAGAGAGACGGAGTACGGAGTGAGCTCCCATCCTTGTTCACGTTCACGTTCACTTTCATGTTCATGTTCATGTTCTCTGCTCCTGCTCAATAAGAAATTTTTTTATGTTTTAATTTCCGCTCCATAATTTTTGTGCACCGTCTTTGATAAGACTCATTGTTTGTCATGTCATTTCCTTGGGTGGACGAGCTTGTCTGTATGTAGGTAGGTACTAATAAATACACAGAATGGTCGCCTGGGAAGAGGAGAAGGAGACGGGAAAAAATTGGACATTTAATAACGAAAGAATGGGTTAGTTAAGAGTGAATGAGTGGATGGAGCTTGTTTCGGCTAACAGCACGAGAGAGAACTAAAACTGTCCTTCCCTTCTCTTCTCTTCCCGACTCCCTATTTTCCTCTATGTATTTAAGTATCTCCCACTCACTCGTACACACACACATAGTCACATATTGTGAACTGATACTGAAAGAAAGACAAAGATTGTCCCTATCTCCATGCATATACAAATATAAATTCTACTCCATAGAATTATAGACTAGAATTTCTCTCTCTTCTCTCGTGGTACATTTATCGTTAGACTGTGGAATAATATTTATCCCTCCATCCGGATCTATGTATATAAGTCGTTAAAATTATTGGATACTTAGAGCAATTGGTTGGTCTTGGTCATATTTGTACACAGGGAAGTTCGAGATGCAATGCCATGCAATGCAACTCAATGGGAAATGATGCAAGGAACTCAAGCACTGAGGGGGGACAGTGAAACTTAATTTGGAGTAATTTAAAGAAGAGTAAATAAAATTGGTTCTTGTTTGGCTAAGTTGTCGTTGTCGTTCTCGTTCTCGTTCTCGTTGTCCTTCCTTTGGATCTGTTGCTGTCTGGTTTGGTCCTGGCGCTTCCTATGGCTATCCCTCTTGTTCTTCTTCTTGTTCTGGTTCTTGTTCTTGTTCTTGTTTTTGGTCTTGGTCTTGGTCTTCTTCTTGGTCTTGGTTATGGCTTTGGCTATGGCTATGGCTTTGGCTTTGGTTTTGCCGCTGTCGTTTGTGTGTGTAGGTGGAAGGTTGTTCTGTTTGAGGCTGTGTGTGTGTGTGGTATAAATTTGGACTGTTTCTCTGCGTCTGCTTCCGCTAATGTGGGAGGAAGCCAAAAGGATGGAGTGTGTGTCAAGTGCAGGAGAAGAATGGTTGAGCCGATCTTGATAAATAGAGAGGATACTTGTCATTGTAAGTTAGTGGTGGAAAGCCTGAACGAGTTTTATTATACACTGAATTTATCATCACAATGTATCTTTTTCTTTTCCCTCTCTCTGTCATTCTCCTTGTCCTTCTCTTACTCCCGTTCACTACGTAGTCAGGGGAAGCAAATTCTCACTCTCATCTCATCTCAAGTCAATCTTGTCTTTCGATTCTCTTCTCCAGTATAGTAGTAGTACCAGTAGCAGTAGCAGGAGCAGTAGCAGTAGCAGTAGCAGGAGAAGTAGCAGGAGAAGTAACAGTAGCGTAACTAGGAGTAGAGACGAAACGTGAAGTAGAGACGTAGAAAGGATTTATAAAAATGTAAAAATCCAAATCTTATTTCAGATTTGGAAGAAAAAGAAAAGACAAGTTTTTTTTATTTCAAGAGAAAATGAAGCGGTTTTTTTTATATGTATTTATACGAAGTTGAAGCATTTTTTTTTTAAATTTTTACAAAAATGACACCGTGATTTTTTTTTGATTTATAAGAAAATGTCGCGGTTTTTTTTAAATTTATACGAAAATGAAGCAGTTTTTTTTAATTTGTAGAAAAATGACACCGTGTTTTTTTTAATTTACAAGAAAATGACGCGGTTTTTTTAAAATTTGTACGAAGTCGAAGCAGTTTTTTTAAATTGTACAAAAATAACGTCTTGTTTTTTTAATTTACAAGAAAATGACGCGGTTTTTTTAAAATTTGTACGAAGTTGAAACAGTTTTTTTTAATTTGTACAAAAATGACGCCGTGTTTTTTATCGTACAATAAAACGATGCATTTATACGAAAATGAGGCAGTTTTTTGAATTTTTAAAAAGTGAGGCATTTTTGAATTTACAAGAAAACGGTGCATTTTTTTAATGTGTACGAAAACTCATCCTTTGTTCCTAATTTAAAAGGGAAAAGGCGGGATTTCTTGAATAATTGACACCAATAAGGTTTGTTTTGTAAATTTTCCACAGGATGCTCACAAGTTTTAGCGAAAATACCTACATGAAAAAAAACACCAACTACAATTACTTTTGTAAAAACTTATTATTAGACTAGACATACAGAATCGACTTGAGCAATTAAAGAAAAACAACGAATAAAAAATTGTGGTTACGCTACTGCTCTCCTCTTCCGTTATGTACAAGATTGTTAGTAGGTGTAAGTCTATTACTAGATTAGAAGTGTGCTATGGCCGTGGTCGTGGCCATGACCATGGCCATGGCCATGGTGTGGATTTGGATTGGATTTGTATTTGTATTTTTTCCAGATATGATTTTCGGATGACAAACATTAGGTTGAGGCAATCAAGTCGATTATGTGGAAGGAAACTTTGGAGGGATTTGGTGGTGTTGAGAGAGAGAGAGAAGTTAAGTAAAGAGGAAGGAATAGGTTAAGCGGATGAGCAGGAGAGAAAATATAAGATTGGTCGTTTATACTTACATCACTCCCACTTCACTCAACCACTCCATGTGACTGCATCGCCATGCCATGCCATGCCATGTTACTCTTGCTCTCCAAAAGATTATGTATTGACATTTGTGGAAAGAGGAACGTGAAGGAAAGGGAAAGACAAGTGCAGCAACACATACAAGTGCATCCCACTCCATGCAAACAAAAGACCCAGTCATATGGCAATACACTCACTCACTGCAGTCTCGTGCATATCTCCATCCAAACACTCGCTATAACAAATACATAATAAGAGAGTCGGAGCTAATGCTAGTAGCTACTCATGAGTGGCGTAAACATGATCTTTTTCTGGCATTTTTTTCTCAATAAACTGCATCTATCCTGTCCAAATTTCAATAAACTGTATGTTTTTTTGTATAAAATATAAATCAAAAACGCGTATTTTTTTGTAAATTTCAAAAAATCGTATCTGCTCCTGTGTAGATTTAAAACAACCGCGTGCTTTAAATTTTTAAAAAATTCTTCTATTTTTGTATGAATTTCAAAAAAATGCATGTGTTTTTGTATAAACTAAAAAAATGCGCCTGTTTTTTTTGTAAATTTCAAAAAAATTCGTCTGTTTTTTTTAAAATTTCAAAAAACTTCGTCCGTTTTTTTGTAAATTTCAAAAAAATGCGCCTGTTTTTTTTGTAAATTTAAAAAAACCGTATCTGTTTTTCCATAAATTTCAAAAAAATGCGCCTGTTTTTTTTGTAAATTTAAAAAAACCGTATCTGTTTTTCCATAAATTTAAAAAAAATGCGTCTGTTTTTTTCTAAATTTTAAAAAGCCGTGTCTATTTTTCTGTAAATTTCAAAAAAATGCCTGTTTTTGTGTAAATAAAAAAATAATTGCATCTGCGCTAGCATAAGCTAGGCCTAGGCGTACGTGGCCTGGCCCTGGTTACGCCACAGGTAGTAATAGGGCGAAGATATTGGACTGTTAGGAGCATTGAGTACACAAGTACGGGATGGAAGTGGTAAGTGGGAATGGAAATATAAGGCTACATACATATAAGGAGTATCCAGACACTTGCTTGGTTGTTGGTTTGAATGGATTGGATGGGATCGGATCGCATCGAGGTTCCTATACACAGAGCAGCTTGCGTCGAGCATGAGTTTGCTTCTGTAGAAAACCGATAAGAAGTTTGAAAGCACTTCAAGTTAATCTGAGCTGTCGTTGAGCCGTTCAAGACCCGATAAGTGCAAGGAGGTAAAAGGAAAATATGTGTCCGACCTGCCCGCTTTTCTTAGTCTATCCTATCTTTTATGATTGGCTTACATTCACTGCCAAGACGTTCCCAGTTCCCATTACTTAATGCCCACCAAACCAAACCAAACCAAACCAAACCAAACCAAACCAAACTAAAGCAAAGCAAACCAGACCAGACCAGCCCAATGCAATGCAATGCAATGCAATCCGAAGGTCCAGTCCAGTGTAAATACATACTCGTGCCAATACCGTATCTATTTCCCAGTCATCATAGCTACGTCTGTCTAGCCCTGTACATTTTATTTCTCTCTCTCTCTCTCTCTCTCTCTCTCCCTCTTTGGTCCAGATCTTCGAGGGAAGATCTGGAAACTTGGAATGTCATATAAAAATACCCTCTAAATGTAGGTACATAGGTATATAGACCTTTCTTATACCGGATTCGGCAATGAAATAAGTAGTGAGGAGCAGTAGCGGAGCCAGAATTTTTTAGGCGTAGTTTTTACGCAAATTCTAAATCAAGGCGATTATAAAATGTGTCTAATTTGTGTCTAGTGTAAGTTTTTGTAGAAAGTAATTTATTGTAGCTGGTGTTTTTTTTCGTGTAGGCTTGTGGAAAGGAAAACTTGTGAGCATCCAGTCCAAAATTTACAAAACTTTATTCTTATCTGGTGTCAATTATTCAACAAATCGAGCCTTTTACTTTACGTGTAAGTTAGAAACAAAGGCGTCGTTTACTTCTAAATTAAAACAGACTGCGTCGTTTTCCTGTTAATTATGAGAAACTGCATCTGATTTTCTTAAAATTTCAAAAAACTGCATCTGATTTTCTGTAAATTGTAAAAAAACGCCCTATTTTTGTGTAAATGAAAAAAACTGCTTGGTTTTCCTGTAAATTTTAAAAAAAAACTGCATCTGCTTTTTTTTATTAAAATTACAAAAAAACTGCATCTGATTCTCTGTAAATTTTAAAAAAACGCGCCACTTTTATGTAAATTAAAAAAACTGCTTTGTTTTCCTGTAAAATATAAAAAACTGCGTCTGTTTTTTTCAAAATCTCAAAAACCTGCGTCTGTTTTTCTGAAAATTGTAAAAAACTGCGTCGTTTTCCCGTAAATTATAAAAAAGCGTCTTCTTATAAATTAAAAAACCGCGTCATATTGGTATTCGTATAAATTCAAAAAGGCCTTCGTGGCCTCCGCCTAGTGACGCTACGGGTGAGGAGGTACATGTGGAGGACGAAGAGGAAGACGAGGAGAACTCGAAGGACTTAAAGTTTATCGGGAGGTTCATGTAATTTTCTGTGGACTTGATTTACGCACATACGTATATCAACATCTCTCAAATGTTCGTCTATCTAATAAAGTAGAGACAGAAGGATGCAGGACTTGAAGCCTTGTCTTGATTGCATTTATACGCAGCTCCACTTCTAGCTACATACGTACCTATCAATCTACTGCATGGAGTAGGGAGAAGAACTAGAAGACGAAGAAGAAGAAGAAGATCGAACGACCTACATGGAGTTAGAGTAAGGCACGGGGAAGGAATGGAGAGAGAGAGAGAGAGCCCCATGAAGGAGAGAGACTGGGATGTTATGGAGACAGACTCTCGGTTGATCCAATCTCATCCCATCCCATCCTTCTTAACAACTTCCAGACTCATCTTAAATACAATTACAATGGCTATTATACTTGCTTCTCAAACTCTTGCTTTACACAAGTAGTCATTATTCAGTCATTACTTGTCATTCTTGGCTGTCGTTAGAACTTAAATTCCAACTCTTTCAATAGTTGTCATGCAAGTCAAGTTGTTATTCTAGGGAATAAAACTGTTTCTCTCCTTGTCTCATGAATTTCTCATTCCACTTCTTGTTTTCCCTTTCCTTTCAACTCCCGCACAAAGTCACAATCCAAATCCAAAAACTCCCCCTTCCCTTCCCCAAAGTAGCGATTCCAGCAGGTTTTTTTTTACCCAACACGCATCCTATTAGGCTTTTAGAAAACTTTAACAGTAGTCAAAGAAATTCGCTCTTTTTTGTGTCAGTTATAAAAAATGAAGCCCTTGTTTTGTAGATTTTAAAAAAACTGCGTCATTTTTAGTAATTTTTAACAAAACTGCCTCGTTTTTTTTGTAAATTTTAAAAAACTGCGTCTGTTTTTCGTACGTTTTAAAAAAACTGCGTCTGTTTTTCGTACATTTTAAAAAAACTACGTCTTATTTTCGTAGAGTTTTCAAAAAACCGCGTCTTTTTTCGTACATTTAAAAAGAACTGAGCCTTTTTCTCGTAAATTTATAAAAAACTTGCGCCTTTTTTCGTACAA
>JAAXYX010000919.1:0-28758 GCA_036851915.1 Ptenothrix huangshanensis
CCTAGCGATTTAGTGAATAATAGTACATTCAATATTTGATACCACCTATAATTATATCTCCACTATTTTGACAGTGTAAAAGTATAGTTGTGCTCATATCTACATACTTCTTTGTTTTTGCACTGAAACTTTCGTTCCAAGTAAAAGTTGTTAATACGTAGATACGAAGCATTCAGGATATTATACAGACGATCTATAATTATAACATCCGCCCGCTTTTAGTTTAGACCATTTATTGAAATAATGACTCATTTTTGCTACGTTCGCAGTTTAAAATTGTCATGACACACTCATCTTGACATTGATGAAAAACATTTTGCTTCCATGATGGAGCAAGAAGAGGTCGACGCTTATAGCACGCATTTAATAAGTACGTGGTGGGATAAATAGCCCTGAAAATTCATTTCATTAGTATTCCATTATGCAGACAAAAAACTTTTGGCTGACGCACTGTTTATTTCTATCCTTATACATACATGTAATAACTAAGTTCCTACTAGATCCCATAATTATAATATAGCAAAAGCAACAAAAATATTTACCTTATCGGCTCACCGATTTAAAATAAATATGAATATTTAACAGCGAATGTTTTTGCTAATTTTTATGAGGCAATTATAATACTGTACACAGTATGGGACACATTCCATTATAGGTAAAAGGAATATTATATAATACATGTGTGATGTAATCTGGCTGCATATATAAACATCGTTTGTTCAGAAATATTCATTTTGTCTACGTAACATGTTCCTATGTATGTAAGCATTAGGCAACTAATGGATTCATAGGATGGAAGTAACAAATGCATCGAGTTCTTGGGATTACCGCTTAGGTGAATTATCAAAGTCAAACTAATTGAAACTGATTCTAAACCATCTGCAGATACATAGGTGCATACTTAATACTTCTCAAGTTGCAGCAGCGTGCAGAGGCAACAATTTGATTCAGACTCGTATGTTAAAGAAACAAGATAAGGGAAAAGCAAAGGTAGATACTTTGATTGAATTGCATGTTGAATGAGTGCTAAAGGAAGTGCAATGGACGGTGGTGAGTTGAGCTGAACAGGCTGAATAGGAATTTTAAGAAGCTCCAAACACATACCTTTCACAGTTGATTCGTTCGCATGGAACACAACAATTGGACAACCTGAATGGCATCTTCACCACACGATGACATAATGTGTGTACGTGCTTATAGCTGTATTGGCATGCAATGCAAAATGCAAAGCAACCGTACTAATGATCACAAAGCCTGAATATATGGAATGTATTGAAAGCTCATAACGATGAATTCATAATTATAAGTTACTGACCGTGGGGTCTTGGTCAAAGCAAATGCAAGATTAAGTCTGCAAAAAAACAATTCTTATCAGCCATGGTTTTATTCATTTATCCGTTTGCATGTGCTATTTATCATAACAATTCGTCTATAGTCTATATTGCTTGCTGTTGGTACTGATCTCGTGTGTTGCCTACCTATAGACAAAATGCTTCTCTCATCTTATTCCGAACCTTAACACTTGTCCCTACAGGTTTCTTACTTTTAACGCTGTGGTTATTTCCGTTCACTTTGAATGGTTCGCATTACGCCAGTATTAGTCCTAAAGGATGAGAGAGTTTTCGATTTGCGCCTATATCCCTATTATAAAACTCGTTTAAAATTGTGCAACTTAAATAATTACACTATTGAAAACATACGAGGAGTGGAACGTCCGAACGATTAGTGTGAGTAGGTAGGATAAGTAACACAGCACACAACCGTGGTATCAGATTGGTACAGCCTATGATAGACTCAGAACACACGAGGCAAGTACCAAACTACCGTTCTCAAATTGATATAATTGCTAAACAAGGTTTTTTATACGATGAAGCAGGTATGAAAGGTTATCTAGATTTAACAAGAGCCTCAGTCTTTGAAAATTGCTCCATGTACCTGAACTGTTGCAGTTAGCGCTTAGGGGGAAGTAAAACATGCCAGGTTGAAAAATAAAAACTTACGGATTGTAAAACTGAAACGGACAGTAGTAGAATCTGGTAAACCTCACATTGTTCAGAAATTGATATTCCATATTACCACGCACCAATGCGTGGATGTATTTCGAAATGGTACAATTAGACTTCTTATGCCAATGCAACTGCTTCAAAGTACCAAATCAACGGATGAGAAACCATCAAGTAGTGAAGGTCTTAAATCAGATCAGTTAAGGGTTTCGGTTAATAATTCGCCATTTGCATTTCACTCAGCTATATGTATTATGTTACTTCTATTTTCATCCCCATCGTAGTATTTATATCAATAATGATGATGTACGCATATGAGCAGTATTAAGTGCATTTCCCACAGTCGCCTTTATTACCAAGAGTACTAATAATAAAATGTTGCCAATGTGAGCTAAACTAAGGAAAAAATGGTTAGTATCCCTTTCGTATAATGAATACTCAAATTACCATCTAAACCAATGTATTCAGCAACCCTTCAGTAACCGCTAAAGCATTTTGCTTGTGTCAAGTCTCTAATATTGCTGCATAGGGAAGAGGAAAGCTTTGTGAACCTGAAGACATGAAAAATTAAACTCACAAGAAATTCACAATGTTTATTGGCTCATTAAGTTGATGAGCGTAAATGACCGTCCGAAGTTGAAATCCTACTATGAATCCAACGGTACTAGCTACAGTAGAATTCACAAACGTGTTTTGCGTTACACGCGCATCGTTAGGCGTCAACAAAATGTATTCACGTCCACGCATTGCCATCTCATCGCATCTATACCCATATTGTTATGTAGTTTTAGACGTCGGTCCGGAATCAACAAATAAAAAACTTCTGCATCAAATTAATAACTACTCATAAATGGTATCCATATGTGACTGAAGGGCTGTACTTGTTCATTACAATCAGATCTAGTACCCAGGACCCATTCTGAATAGCTGTTACGTCTGCCTGTACATGGAAGTATGTATACTAAAATCATGTCACCGTAAGATCCTATTCTTTCTGCCTGCTACACACTACACACATCTGTGCTCACATTCTTCTTGCACCGCATCGTTCGTACAATCACAGTACCTAGCTTAGTCGTTCCATTCATGTCATGGTCATGGATAAAGAAAATGAATTAACAGTCCGCAGTGCCATTTCATCGATAATCCTAATTGATGATATTAAAGCAAAGTCTGAGCTGCTCAAGTAAATGCGTGCTCCATTCAAGCAACACATAGTCAAGAAATTCATTAAATTAAATGACTCATGATTTGCTTATTATTTCTTTCCAACCTCTCTGATCAACAGCAAGTGAAACAGCATTCGACTTCTTTTACCGAATCAGTTAAATGCGCTACCTATAGGTACACTCTTACACATTCAATTTCTTGCAAACTGGAGGAACAAACAATGAACTGCCATAATAATGAATAACTTATTTGCAAACTAATCGTAAAACTTTTTTTTACGAGAACCACCACTGGTCAATGCAATGGTATAAATATATTGAAAGAAATGCCCAGCGGACAAGCAGAACCTGTATCTCTCCCCTCATGTCAGGCCACTCGTCTACTCCTCTCCTTCAAAAATAATAAGAACAATTGCAATTTCTTATGTTGCTGTCTACGTAGGTACAGCATCTCACGCAATGCAATTTTATGTACTACCTTCCCAACTTCGTTACAGGCTGTACGAAATACAAAACGAATGTACAGTAGTAAAGTCCCCAGCACTGGACTGGATTCGAAGCGATGTGAAGTGCTCGACAGAACTGATGAATCTTTTGCACCCTAAGCAGAATCTACATCACTTCTGACTTCATTGCATTAAACGAAATAATTAGATACGTAACCAGTCTTATCTATATTTAAACCAAGGTTTTTCTAGCTATACCGCCATTCCGTTTTATCGAGTCTCTGCGTATCGAAAAGACGTTCACTGCCCCTCTAAATACAAATGTGCACGTGTAAATTTTGGAGGTCAAGAGACTTCCTAGACTATTAAAATATTTACCATAAAGTATTCATAATATTCATACAATTTATGAATAAATTCAGAAAAATTTACGAAACTTATGTGCACATCTGCTCTCATAAGGAACTGCAAGGGATTCAAACTAAAAACAAATTACATGGTGAGCAGGTAAGTAGGTATGTATATCAAGTAGTGCAATATAACTGATGACTCTAAAGGAAAATAACATAAAGTAACAACTTATTGAAATTGAAATCAAATAAACTTCAAACGAGTTAACACTGAATATCAATATAATCAAGACAACTTGTTTTTTCCTCTGTTCACAAATTGGATTCTGGAATCAAATAATAACTCTTGCTATATCAGAAACATAATTACCAATATGCCTATGTATATACATAATAATATTTTTAAATAAAAAATTAACTTGTTGTTTCTGAATGCGAAAAATAGTAATCACATGAGATGCTTATTTCCTGACATGCTCAGGTGGAATTCCTTTTCGCTCACTATGTTTCTATCGCTCAAGAGACAAAAGTAAAATAAACCTTTCATAAATATTGATAGTTAGTACGATTAAGAACCTTAGCTTACATGTATGAAATTTAGATACTTGGATCATGTGCTTGCATACCCACTATACTCGTTTACGTACTGGTATCCTCAATGAATATCCCAGTAATTAATGAGTATTCCGTTGCGTCTTGCGTCACACACTAACTCAACTAGGACTGGCCAAAAATATGGTCTGTGATCTCAATTGCTAGTCATGAAACCTGCGCAAAAACGTATTCACAATATGGAAGAATGAGAACTAACCAAGCAAGAGTTTCGTCTTTTAGATAAAAAATGAATATTTCCGATAAATATGACATTTGGTATGCAAGTCTGGATGGAACCACGTAATTATGCATCACGTTTACTGATTTTTTTCCCCATGGAAGAATATGAGGGAGGGGGAGGGTGGTAACACAATCAGACTTTCTTGCATAGAAATCAGCAGTCACACACTGATCGAAAATTGCTTTTACATGCATTTCTATTCCTACAGGTGGCTTGTCGCTATTTTGGAAATTTTAGACCAATAATCTTTTAAAAAACTATACAAAGAAAGCAAACGGTTATTTGTTTCGTTTTAGCAAACAACATTTTTGAATTTAAACTTTGAAAATGTTTAAACTGCCAAAAAGCCACCGAAGTTAAAATATGTATTTGCTTCGTGATCCTAAAACCCCCGAAATATTCTTGAAACACAAATCAACAAAAAATGTATACCAAGGGCAGCAATAATATCGACCAAAAACCACTATGAGTTTCATCAACAATGAAGCATGGAGTTATTTGTCTAGCGAGTGAGATTCTTGCGCAACTCTGTCTTGAGTTACTAGCATACCAACACTGAGAAATAAAAGTAGTGTGGCGGCATAAGTGTTATACTCATTCCGACGAGGCGATTCGAATGGTTCGAAAGGAATCGGAGACAGAAGCGAGTGTTATCCAATATCGTACTGATGCCGAATGAGATTTTTACTCTGCAAAAGTACCATGCATGATTACTTACTGGGTGATGCACATTGCCACATATTTCAAGTTACCTGAAGAAAGTAATGAACTCAAGCATTCGATTCCCTACCCCATACACACACTTGACAGGATAAAGTACCTAAACTGAGCTGCGTACTCAGACAATGGAGATAAAGTAGCTGGAGATATCAGATAGGAATTCGCCGTTGTCATCGAGAAAAATGAAGTGCAGGGGTAAAAAAAATTAAAACGACCTACCCTTCATTCTGGCCAAGCGGCGGACTACAGAATGTACCTTCATAATATAATAGCAAGGTTAGTGTATTAACAATAGTAACATGAGGTTTTTCGTTCCATCCAATACAGATCCCTTTCAAATTGGCTTGGTAGGGGGATCACCAAACCTCCGCATTCCAATGAACGTTACGTTTCTTCAGAGCTTGTAGGTATGTACGTGACGGGTCTTAAGACGGACGTCGTGTCTACCCCTTCTAACTTATTCAAGCTGTAAGTTCTGTATGATACACAATCTAATCATGTGTTGTCACATTACTAGTTCGTCCTTGCCTACATAATATCTCCCTTTGTGTGGATATTCTCTTCTGGAATGAGAAATGAAAGGTACTCAACTCATGATTGTCGCACATAACCTTACGTCACACGTGTTGTATGTACAAGATTTTCCAATCCTTTTACTCGTACGTGAGAACTTATCATTCTCCTTCTCGAATTCCGTCAGTAGTAGCAGGCTTTTGACGGTTTCCTTCGGCTTCATGAGAAGGTGCATGGAATTTCGGGACGAGCACAATCACCAATAACTCTTCTTCCTAAAAGTCGTTCTTCCCTGGACATGTTATTCTGCATGTGTATGCAACTCGAGTGCATATACGAAAGAGCGGATAATAGCCACTGCATGTAATTATATATGCACCAAAGGAAAGGCAGTGGAGTAAGTTTACCATTATGCATGTGCGAAACACTGCATGATCTATCGACGACTGCATAGGACAAATGTCTTTTGTACACTAATCTCGAAATGGATTCATTTGCTATTTTGTTCTCCTGATTGAAATCAAAGTCTCTTATCTCAACATGAACATAAGACTGCGCTGCGGCAAGACAAATAGGAATGAAATTCCTAGAACCAGTGCAATGAATNTCTCCTGATTGAAATCAAAGTCTCTTATCTCAACATGAACATAAGACTGCGCTGCGGCAAGACAAATAGGAATGAAATTCCTAGAACCAGTGCAATGAATACATTCATCTCATGATTTAATTATTTGTGTATAGAGATACATGTAGCTGAGCAATCAATGGAGAAGGAGAAATTACAGACAAGCCTTGGACGTTTCGGCATCACCTTAATTGCAATCAACAAGTTGATTTTTTTGCACATGAACTTAACTAATTTCCAAGCGACGACAAATTCTCACCGATACTTGAATTTTCAAAGTGGCAAAGCCATTCTTTGCAACATGACGCTTCTTATGTTTCACCCATTGCTGCACGAGTAACTAACAATTAGTGAAGCAGACAAAGACAACTCAACTCTACGCTACGAGCTACATACGATGCTGATCGAAGGGATGCCACAATCTTTGTTAGTGTATTGTGCATTTGTACACGAAAGCACAAAGAAAAAATTGAATGTAATGCAGTTAGTCGGTAGGTATATTACAATCAGCACACCAAGCGCGCAGTGATCAACTAACAATGCTCGCCGTACTTATACTCGGATGAAATTGAAAAGTCTTGGTCGCAAAATGCATAATTTTTGTGGGTTTTGTCGTGGTTCCTTCCAATTCATTACGCTCAAACCGTGAGTACAAAATATTATCATAAATAAACAATAAACTTCAACATACGTTGTCTACCTTGTCTTTTATGAGCAAAATAGGTTATTTACGATGAAAATCCTAGGGTTGGGAGCGAATCTATCTGTATAGTTGTCTCACCAGTAGCTTGAACTAAATCATGACTGACCTCAGAAGTTAAACGGCCCATGATATCGATAATCTGTTTTGAACTAGCAAGGAGTCTTGTATGGTGCAGATCTGCAATTAATTACAGTGTACGTCGTAGGTATAACGTTCTGAAACTTTGGGTGAACTACCCAGCGTCAGTGTAGTGCCGAGTACCTATTAGTTCTCCCCCTAACATGAGTTCGCTCACATTCAACCACTGAAATAAGTTGAACCTCGGCCGTAAGTCACAGGATTTTCAAGCTTGTGCGCTACATCAACTTGTCCTTTTACCTGGAAACGACGTGAGGTATTAATGTGATTGTGATTTGCAATTTCTCCTAATCGTCCATTAAAGCGTGAGAATAAATACGGTTTTAATCGTATCTCAAAATTAATAGTCAATAGTTCGTGAATTTCTGACTTTATAATATGCATCGAACGTATTCATTTTATTTACACTCGGCGTTTGCGCCTACAGGTTAAATAGAGTCAGCTGTACAAGTACCAGAATATTCAACTCGAAAATCTTCTTATGACTCGACTTGCATACTAAACTGATCACGAGCCAATGTTAAATTACGTTTTATTACATGGAAAAATTTGCTCGAGAGATGTTGGATATATTTATCATAATAAATAGGCATGCCCTATCACACATCATCACCAAATGTACCAGCACTGACTGTCTAATCCATGGTTGCATGCAATTCCTTACTGTGAACGCTGGTCTCAACTCATAAAACACACAAAACCTAACTTCGTAACATAATTGTGCATATATTGTTTTAGTGGAAAATACGGTGTAATCCAGAAGATTTGTTAAACGATGAAAAAAGGTTTAGTCAACTTATTTCATGTACATTGTTAACTGTTAGGCTCTCTTTCTTGATGGTGATCGTTGTGTAAGATGATTTGGACTGGTTCCAATTGAGTCCACAAACTGAAACGCTAAATATTATAATGCTCCAATCGTGACTCATAGTGATGGTATAGAATTTAAATGGGTTAATACGCACGCTAAACTCTGATTTCATTTTCGACAGCTAATACATTCTTATTATTGCGAAACTGACTATATCACGAATAGCATCTGCAACTCCCAATGAGCAAAATAACTTTTAGGCTTCATATCTTTATCTTCGAAGTAGCATTTATTCAAATGTCTATACCTGGTGAGCAACGAATGCAATGATATCACATACCAGGAGCGTTTATGTCTTAAGTTTGAGATAAAAGTTTATGTTGAACGAGAACAGTGCATAAATTAAGATAGCCAAATCAATTCAGTATGTACAGATATAATTGCATATTCAAAAACACTAACAAATTCAAAGATCGCTATTAAAGGATTGGAATCAATTTATTCTTACATATTATTTGATTCATCCAACCATACTTTCTATTATTACAAATTAATTCAAAACTATTTTTGTCAACAGTGGGACCTGAAGTCATTTTTTTACACCCCAACCGAACGCGATCGAGTGTCGAACTGTAAGTGTCCTCGTCGGAAATAGCTGGATTGCTTATTGTTCACGGCTACAGAGTCAGTGGCAGTGGTTGAGGCAGTTGTGGAACAACAAAGCACTGCAGTACATAATACCTATATACGTTCATTTTATTTTTATGATATCATCTACAACTTTGTCAAACACTGAAACAGCTTGCAACCCTACCTACAATCCTCGGGCAACTATTCAATGTAATTTAACGCTTGATTTTATTTACCACTTTTGTGGCCACGTTCATAATATGTCTCTAGGAGGCAATTGACTGTACTATCAGACCGAACTGCATTGACTTTTTATCCAAATGAATATATTTTCTAGTCCATAGAATCGTAAACTAGAGAGGACAGCCAGTTTCGATTTGATTCAAGTATATAGAGGCAATGTGTGTATAAATGAAATATATTATAATTATTAACTGAGAATAAAAATGAAAACATTAAATAATTTATGTAAAGCTTTGTATAATTGGTACACATTTTTGATGGGATTCTGGTCAAAGCTTTTAATGTTTGTGATAAGGTCATACGGAACTTTCAATTCTTATTGAACCTCAAACTGGTCACAATAAAGTTGTGTTTCAAACCGGTAAACTTTTATAGCTTTATTTATTTATCTTAATCTCCAGCATGTATTTGGAGTACAGCTTTTTGTCGAAGGCATCCTCCATCCCTCCATAATATTCTAGTAACAGTCCTTGATTAGTCATTCCGAAGTAGGTGTACATCGAAATGCAATAACAATCAAACTTGTAAGTATCTATCCCCGTACATAGAGCATAGATATTTATATTGGTAATTAAATACTTTATTCGGACTTTATTACTACAGGTAACAAAATTCAAGCGAAATTAATACCAGTAGGTACTTTTTGGCAAGATGTGGGATGTAGAAGCAAATATAAATTCACTTACGTCTGGGTGCCGCAGTTGCATAAACTCCTTGGCTGTATTAATGTAAATCAGTCGGTGCTAACTAAATGGTCTACCTACATACACATGATCCAACTGTGGGAACTCTTACTGACTTGACGATTTACAAAGATCTGCTCACTAGTAACTTCCATAGTCAATAATTTGTCAAGTTTAGTTACAACGTGCTACAAAGGCTCCCTAATTAAAACGCGTTTTGTCCTATTAAAACTGCCCATTCTATTAATAATGACTGATTTGAAATAATTGTGAAAATGCTGTATGTGAAGGATTCCATTTACAATGGCATGTATAAGAAATTCACTAATCGTAAGGTGTATCAGTAGAAATTATACTAGTCCACCCAGAGGCTATAATATGTGATTGTTTGAAAACTGCTTAAGAATAATAGTAAATTATGCACGTGTATGTATAACTTACTCATGATAGTATATTTAGGGATAAATAGCTGAATATTATTGTGAAGCCTTGATACTTCGTTTTTTGTTCCAAAAGGATATAGAACATAAGTAAAACTTCTGTGGCTTAAACAACCGACATCACTAAGGTGTGCCAAAAAGGACGCGATGATAAACTGCTCACTCATGTTATTTATATTATATTTGCACATAGTGGTGTTGCAGTTGGGTCCAAAGGATTTTAAGTTGTATTTTGATTGCTTTTAGATTTGTCGATATCAATATATCAATCAATTTAGTTTTTTCTTTAACTTTAATTTGGCATTCTTTCAAGAAAAAGATTAAGGCTCATCCTCTGCATTTAAATTCTTATTCCTTGATTACGTTTCTGAGGCCTCTTTACTACATAAGAACCAATCAATTGCCATTCAAAGTAACTAGTCAGCGGCTACCTTCTTAAATGTACAGCGTCACGTTGCACTCAATCTGCTTCATGCAAATGCAAATAACGATAACTTTAGAAATTAAAACATCTGGCAAATAATCCGTATTAATTACGGATTTTTAGCTACAAAAAATCCGAAACATTGCTTTATTCTGTAGCAGTTATTATTGTAATTGTAAAATAATTTGGCTACTTCGAATAGACTAGGCGATCCCACAAAAGGAAAATTAGATGATGAATGTAGCCAGGAGGTAAAAGTACATTGGAATAACTCAGTTTTGCATTAGTAGGGAATCCAATTTCGAACGGTTTTAAAACTGCTGAGATTCAAAATTTTTGATAAGAGAGCGCCAATAGTTTGGACAATTATTGTTTTGTGCAAAACTTACAGCTTTTGCGAAATGCGTTTGCCGTGTATTAGTGTACATACTGGCATAATTCTGCAGTCCACAGTACACCTAGCAAGTCCACATTAGCTTGATCCTGTTACTAGAAGGTTGAATATGTCTACCTATGATATAATGAGTGGTAAATCCGTGTATAATGTTATGTCATGGAATTAGATGTTAGCAATAGTACATATTTTATTACATAAATTATTGAGAGATGATTTTTATAATCTTTCAGTGGAATTTAATCCATATTTTGACATCCAGGTTTTCGAGATCTCAAGTGCAAAAAATCGAGATTCGAGATCGAGATTTGCCTTCGAGATTGCAACTTTTTCGAGATGGAGATTTCGACATTGGATTCCCTAGTCATTAGTCACAAAGTCGTTGCAGAAAACTGTTATCACGTAAATACAATGAAATTATGAATTCGTTTCTAGCTGTGCAAGCTCTTGAGACCATGGTGTGGTTGATTCTGGCTCCAACTGTATCTCTACTGTATAGTTCTTCCTCAGAATAATAGAAGCTTGGCGGGCAGTCTATAACTTCGTTAAATGTCCTTCTGATTACTCAACATTTTACTTTTTGTTAACTTATTTCTTTTGATGAAGCCTACCAATGCAATCAAGTAATTTTTTGTCCACTGTAAAGTATTAACCTTCAATAAATGCTTCCGAGGAAACAAAAATACAGCTGTATATTGAAAACGCTCCTCTCGCATCTGTTTGGCCATTATGCAAATAGAAAGAGCAACTAATTAATTACCAGAATGACATATCATAAATGAGACATTACAAAGTGATGAGAATGGACAAATTACAATCAATTCATTACACAACGGATTGTGCTACTGCAACTGAAAGGATAGTATTGCAATGTGTGAGAATCAGTTTGATCATACATTTTTTCAACAAAGTAATTTTGGTAAGGTGTAATTTATCCCCATGAAGCCTTAAAAATAGCTTTGAACCAAAAGTCCAGTGGAAGAAAAAAATCTAGCAGTAATGCGATATTATCATAAAATGGTCTTTCAATTTTGCGTCAGGCTTAGTAAAAAAGAAATACCAAATAAATTCTCCATGCTCGACGTTAGGATTATGCAAACGTAGAATTCGGACTTGAAGATTATAGCCTAGATGTACATTCCAACTTTCTAACATTG
This sequence comes from Ptenothrix huangshanensis, assembly GCA_036851915.1. Classification (NCBI taxonomy): domain Eukaryota; kingdom Metazoa; phylum Arthropoda; class Collembola; order Symphypleona; family Dicyrtomidae; genus Ptenothrix; species Ptenothrix huangshanensis. Next base: position 12,285 of record JAAXYX010000919.1, read on the forward strand.
GAAGATCATATAATAACTTCTGCTCCTCAGCTGCCCCACTGAGATACCTGCAACGACACTCTTCATTTCTCTGTGAATTAACTTCATCGTATTTAATGCTGGATTTAGTATGGTCTGCTTGTTCTCAAACCGGACTCACTATTAAACTTAGCTCATTCCATGTAATTCGCTATTTCAAAGAAGTTGTACATTATTTTTCACAAAGCTATTATAAGCAGTGCTTCTGAAACATACCTCTCAGAATTAGTAGCAAGTACCTACTAAATGTTGAATATCAGGCAAGATGGAGACGGAACCAGAGCTCACGCATGTGAATCTACATTACATGATTTACAAATTTGTATTGACTATGTATGGCTAGTTTTCCTTTAAGAAAGATCATTACATAAGGTCCTTGATATGGTTGCAAGAATCTAATAAATCTGTGGATGCCTTGACCACAGGATATGTCACTGACTCATTAGTGCAGCAATTACTCGCAGGCAAACAAACTGGCCAACAACGACGCCTTGGCTTGATTGCACAGTGGCCACACCCTGAATTTTCCCAAAATAATTCATATTAGTCACTTGTAATTCTGCGACTGCCAAATATTTTCTTTCAATGGCCACAGACAGAGACAGAGCTTTCAATGGCACACTGCAAACTGAGGATGTAAACATCGTCGCAGTAATTTTTCTACAACTGCATACGCGAGTCCTCAAGATAGGACTAACCTATCAGAATAACATTACCAGAGTACCGACATTAGTGGGGAATGTGGGGATGAGCCATTACATGTACCTACTTGCGATTAGCTTATCTACGACCACACAATCTATATGTTTACACAGCGATACATAATTATATGGGAAAACATCGAAAATAAGCATCATCCAAAGGATTCATCAGCAGAAGAATGTAAAATAAAAACTGCCTGTACCAGTGAAAGCACAAAACTCTTGTTGTCTGTCGTGCGGTTAATCTCTGACCTGTGTACAAGGCAACAACGTTAATTCCCACAATGTAGATAGATAGCAATGAAGATTTGTGCAAACAAAATGTTGCCCATGATGTTTGTAAAATTTGCGGTGGAGTTCGTAGATGAAAATCAAGATACTTTAGAAAAATGCTTTGCAATGCGTTTTTGCTAGTTCAACGTTGAACGGTGGAGGGAAAACATTTCAAATGGGTACATTAGGCTCAAAAAATTGATTTCCGCATCGAAATAATTTATCGCAATCTATTCCTTAATTTCTATGTACTTCATGTCCTTGTAGTTAAAAATTTTTACAACAAGCTTCATTTCCTTTTACATATCTGTGAAATTCCAAATATGTGAACAATGAAATTAACTCAAGTATTTAGCGAAGCATTGGAGAGGACCACAAAGTCTGCTGGATGCAGTGGTGAGGAGAAACATCTGCGGCTTTTAGTAACTTCTGACTCTGCTTTACAGAAGTTTATTTTGCTTTACTACTTACGTCTTTACTCCTGAAAGGTAGTAATTAGTACACCAGTAAATGTAATTTACACGAGATATGCAATTATCTTGCTAATGTACCTACACGAAGAGAAACATAGAACTTTCAGTAAATATAGCTCGAAGTAAATTTATCTACAGATGACTTGTTTTAATGGTTTCAGGAATAAATTTTCTGCTACGAGACACACAGTTTGCATTTATTCAAGCAATCAAGAGTCAGAACCTACAACGCATCGTGAGTATTTATATGTACGAGAATAGTACTGTGTGAGTTCAAGTTATTACACCAATAGTTTCAGCGTGCATAGCAGGTAGAGATTGAGAGGATCTCGGATATAGCAGATGTTCCACTGATGTGAGAACACTCTTGGTGGGAGCTAAACATGTATATGTATGTATGCATTTAAGCTTGTAGGTATGATCACTTGCAGAAAATGCTGAATTGATACTTCTCACTGACTTTTTTTACCATCAAAAATTATTCCGTTGCCATTATGTTGCGGATGCAGGTGTTCAAGAAGAACAGCAATTCCTCTTGTATAGATGTGTAGCATCTAGGATAAAGAACTCCTCTAAGTACCTCACTTATAAAAATTTGTACACCCATCGACTTTCGCTAATTATGGTTACTACAGGTCTTCGAGTTACTAGTTACACTTGAGTTCAATTTCATTATGAACAACTCGCAGATGAGTTGCAGCACGAAATAATCGTATATTTTGACGAGATAGCTTTACCGCGAGCAAATGCGTTTGTAACAACGGACTATGCTGCTTTTGCGGCAGTCAAATACTTTTTTCAAGTGGTCACAAACGGATCAAAAATTAAGTTTGAAGATTCATTAAGACATTTGTTTACGTAAGACCGGTTTTTAGAGCGTTTTTTACAGGCACGGATGTCATGTTAATGCTGCCAGAGTTGGTGTCTATTCAAACTGAACGAAAATATTCGGTGCGCTGACTTGCTAGCACTTATGACAGCTGAGCCATTGTATTCTAATAAGGGTTTTGAAAAAATTGATCATCACGAAATAATAGTTAGCCAATGAAAATCAATTGTCTGGAAACATGAAGCTATGACATAACCACATCCTCTAGCTTTTTACCAGTACCCTGGAATGTTGGAAATTCACGGCGATACATTTAAAATGTACACAGATGATAACTCACAAAAAGAAGGTGGAACTTGTTCTAATGCGTCAAATTATTCCTCTATAAATTTTGTACACCCTAGGCTATACCTTGTACACATACATACAACCACGGTGTAATGGACCGGTGGTGATAAAAACCGGCTGTATATCTTCAACTTCATGACCTGAAAGGCCTCTCCTGCAATCCTTTACAGTTTGTCGTGTGTGTATGTGTGGGAGTGCATTGCGTGAAAGAATTACAAAAAATATTTTCCGTGCTGTTGTCATAGCCTGATGTTTTTCACTTTATTTTTTTCAAAATTCACAAGAGTCCAGGAGTCAGGTATGTTCACTAGCTCAGCAATATTTTGACTCGCCAAGAGTGAGAAACAATGTGTTCTGAAGTACGCAATTATAATGAGTCACAAAGTTAGTTCAAAAGCTGAAAAGATTAATTCAGAAGTCCCTTTTTGTTTTCATTGTTGTCGTAATAATACCATACTATTTTGGAAGGCCACTTCTTTAAACTGAATAGCGAAATAATAGAGAGAAAGATAGGAACATCTACATACATACATAATATTTGGCTTCTACACAAAATTTGTTAGTTCTCGTCTGAGACTCAGATGCTGAATGCTTGAGTGTTTACTCTGGCAACAATAACAATTTAGTATGTGCTGAAAACTCGTCAATACCTTCTGCCTCTTTTCCTTGTGAGACAACAATGGCGGAGTTCTTCATGAAATAAAATTAGTTGCCAATAAGTAATAATAGAGAAATCATTCTCTCGAAAGTTTCTTCCCAAATCAAATTTATTTAAGTGCACGCTCCGTTGTTGTTGTTATTAAAATTGCAATGAAGAAAAGAAATTCGTGCAAAAGGAGATTGAGACTTGGAGTTTTTGAATAATACACATAATCAACTATGGAAATGTGGAGGGCTTTAAACAGTGTCAACATTAGTCGAGCTCGAACTCAACGAGGTTGAAAAATAACCTCGACTCAATTGACGTATAAATTTAGTTATATATTTTAATACACCACATTTCAGCTAAAAATCTCAAACTTGACTCAAACCGCTTTCATGAGATTATCAAGATAATAACACCAGCTCTTTAGAACCTTTTAAAACTAATGGTCTTCGTGGTTAACAGTAAATATGGAACCAAAGCGGTGGTACTGTACTTTCCTTAAATTATACATTACGCACTATCTACCTACCAGAGTTTTGCACCTAACTCCGCATACTAGTTAGCACAATGCATTTATATGTACACACGCTATCGAAAGTTTGAATCCACATTCGACCACATGGCTAAAATTAACGACACCGCAAATTTCATGTCATACCATATTGAAGTATTCAGAAAAATCAAATTGCACTTTGTCGTCGTCATATTTAATTAAAGCAGTAACAGCAGTAGCAATTTTGAACTTCTTCTTTCAACGCTTCGTTTATACTGTTGCACACGAAAATTACACCTCTTCTAGCTTCCTGTGTTCGCCAGCTATATTCCTCAAAAAGATGAAATTTGGAAATAATTATGTATTAATCATGCTTTCGATTTCACCGTTGTTCCCAAGATTCGAAGATTCAATTCTCTCGCCGTTCTCACCGCCAGAGATGAAATAAGCCAACAAAATTTGGTCTCATGGGTACATCAGCAGGGCGAAAATAAAGCGTACCAAAGAATTTCTAACATAATACGGAAATAATGACTCTTACACCAGCAAGACGTTCTATGGTTAATGCGGTAGTGTTAATTTAGATGATATCTGCGGGATGGACTCACGCTGTCTTTTAATTTGGACTTGAAGTTGATATTCAGAAAGTTAAAAGTTTCAAATCTGAAAACTTTATAGCTACCTTGATGACTCTATGCTATTTTAAGATAGTTGCTACAATGTACTACTGCTATATGTACATTGTTTTGTACCAGAATTTGTCATATTTTCATGGTTCAGCTATAACTATAATGTGCTGGCTGGTACTTACCTACATGAAGAGTGAATAATAACGTGGAACGACAGCGACGACACAGAAAATTGTGACGAAGCTGACTGGATATGAGTGCGAGAAGTGAGGACACGGTTCATAAATAAAATGTGATGATGCGTGTGTGATGTTGACGTGTTCTTGCTCTTGAGTTTTAACTTTTGAGTTTTTACTCAAAGCATCCTTAAGTGCCAGCAAAAAATTCGTCTCGGTCTGCCCGATTTGATATATTGTTGTTTATAAGGCAATATTTACTGAGGCAGAGGAGATTATTGAACAAGGTTGCGACGAGAGTGTAGATAATGCAACACCAATCGGATAACAATAAGGTGGTTTGTTTTACAATGGGCTTCTATTGAGGCGATACACTCGGTGCTCTTCAAGAAAAGAGAATATCCCATTGTAGTTGGAATTCCGTTAGTCTATGTCATTTTTTATGCTAGAGCAAACTCATAGCTGGGCAAATTCGTGACATTTTTGTCAAAGAAGGATGATCGAAGGCAAATTACAGGAATGAAAAGGACACGGGCCAATACGTTCACTCATCTTTGTACTCATCGCGTTGGCACTCACAGATGAGCAAAATACGAAATAATATACGCACATACGTCGACAGTAGACTTGCGCTTTATAAATAATATACGCATCTGTTGTCTGACACCCATTTGTTCACAATCTCACAGCAGCAACACAACAACAATAACACAAGCAGGCCCACAAGCAAACATTCTCCCTACTTTTACAAGACTCATCTAACTAACGCCCGTGGCCCACAGTCACTTCGCTTCGTTGTGAGCACCTAAATTTAATTGGTGTGCGACAGAGACATCGCTTCTATTTGATCACGATTTTTATGAGCAACCTGATTTCTTTTTCAATACGCCAGGCACACTACCAGTCATACTGTTGTCAAAATTATGGACTGTGAACACCAGCACCAACGTACCACACAATAATACTCTCAGATATTATTATTTACGAGTGAATAGCACAACAAAGATTCCAAATATCATCTTAGGTCACGGCTGCCACGGACCATAACGCTCTCTTATCCACCACCTCACCGTCAGAAACGTCTGCAGCGAAGGTGGTGAAAATATGCGCCAGATATCACGAGGCGATTACCCCTTTTCAGCTGGATAACTTTGTAGACAAGGTGGCTACACAGATTTCAGGGTCGTGCTGTCTTACCGCCTGAATCTGGATTTCAACGGAAAAGAAATACCAACCCAATATCGTCGGCTATCCCCTCGTCAACGAAACTGTACAACGGTCATCCATGAGACGCAATGAAAATGAAAAGATCTGCAGCTAACAGACAGAGAGAGTCGTACAGCTGACCTTCAATGAGCTGTAGCTTTGTACTTCGTAGTCATAAAGGTTTGGTAAACGTTTGGAAAACGATATAATTATGTGCAACGATATACAAGCTGTAATTATAAGAAAGCAAGTAGGTTGGTAGTATAGTGGTATCAGTCGATCCATCTGAAGCGCAAGTCAAACTTCAAGGGTCCAGTGTCAAAAAAGTTGTTTAACTCGCCTGAGATTATGCTTCACCAGCTTATCCTGCACCAGACAGGAAAATCTGCCACCAAAGTGAAAAGAACATCTGTCATATGCAAAATGATAAAGACTAAGTAGTACGTGGCAAAGTATGAAAATTGATAATTATATCAAATCTCCTCATTGAGTCGTTTCCGATGCCTTGTAATTCAAATTCACATTCTCGTGTTCGACATGAGTGTCTGTAATATGTTTCTCCATATGTTTATCTGACAAGTCACTTAAATTCAGATCTTAGCTTCATCTTTGATTACCAGCCTTAAGTAGTTGAGCATCTTTGAGATTTGAGATGGTTAGCTTAGGTGCTCACGAGTGGAAAAAAAGGAGATTTGAGAAATCAGAGACGATGAGTATGAAGTAATAAGACGAATGAAAGAACTAAGATTGTATTATGAAATAAGAAAGGTCTGTTTCCTATTTGGCGAGTTGGCGACGTTGGAGATCTCTGCAAGAGCTGAACAGCTGAGAGACAGTTAGTGTCGTACAATACTGGTGAATGACTATAAATTAAAGATTGCGTAATGCCTACGTCTTCCAATCTACGAAATGCATGCAAAATTTTAAACTGATTAACAATGAGAAACGAGTAATGAAGACTATAAAAGTGAATCTTGACCCTCACCTTACCAGACAACGTACCTACATAGGAAACGACGTACGGCTATCATGACTTGTAACAATTACCAATGGAAACTATAAAATCTGAGGGGAGGAACTGAGTACAATGAAGCTTGCACGAAGGATGGTAAAGCCAATCAAAGTTATCAAACTGGCTTCGGAAAGTCGTTGCACTACATGGAATATTAGAAACGTATTATCAAAGTCTTTACGATGCACCATATTTGCATTATGCAAACACTACGTGCAAATCATAATATTCTTGCTACATATTTACTACACGTATAATTATACGTGCTGAATTTCTAACTAACCATCAGTGACTGCCAACAAACAGAAAAAAGCAAGTTAAGATAGAAAAATAATGCTTAGGAAAATTATTTTCTACTCAAAAAGAATCTAACAGTACGAGACTTAGGCTATTTGACTTGGGAAGCTTGAATGCGAATGTGGCCTAGCAAAAATTAGCAAGTCGTAGTTTCATTGCCCCTTTACATCATATCTTAATAAAATATGCTGGATCGAAAGATTATGGGAAATAGCCAAGAGAATCTTTCCTGATTCGCGATTTGTAGTAGATCATATTATATTCAATGATCTGGAGTCTAGATCTAAAGTAAACACCAGTTATGCATGCGATAATGGGATACAGACACGCAGTGGTGTGCCAAGTTTTTCCTTCACTAGATTCACTTTACACGTACGTATACAATGTATTCCTAGTCCTGCAAGTCTACTGTAGCCTATGCAGGATACGGTACAGAGCAATATACTGAACAGACCCGACTGGGTCTGCGTCTTGAATCTTGAAGAGTTTACAAATTTATTCGAGTCCACGGGCAATGGGCAAGTTCACCAACACTGAACTGAGGCTAAGATCTAACTTGGCAATAAAGATGGGATTAACCTCTTACTTTTTATTACAATGGATCTGACACGACTTTTCTCCTTATTTTTTTCCTTTCCATTCACTTATTGGTTGCATGGCCATACTTGAAGTTATCCACTCTCCGAAACTTTTGAAAGATTCAACTTTTACAATTACAACATTAGACAGTAATTTCCCAAGCACAAATTAACAACCTAGCTAAGGGATGGTGTACACTTTTGCCCAGTACCAGAGTACCTTTTCAGCAACACAACATGTAGAACAGCGACAGAACATTCCAAGAACAATAGTTTTGATTTTTACTACCGTACAAGTAGCAGTAAAACGTAAATATCGCAAATGTATCTACTCATGCAGCATAGCCTAACAATGGGTTGACCAATTAATAGAGTACTTTTTTCTGAATCGGCAATGTTTCTACATATGCACACAAACTTGCAAACGTCAGCAGTTCTTTTCCCAACTTAAATGGGTTCAGGAAGACGTGACGACATTCTCCCTAGGCGGATCAAGAACAATGCAAATTATAATGCTGAAGCAATGGTCATGTAGATATTATTAAAAGCTGACTTGAGACAGGAGAACAACAAAAGTTCCGATGCGTTTTAACTTTATAGGTATTTTCAAAAAATAAAACAAAATGTTTATATATATAAACATCGTTCCACATGAAAATGTCTTCATCAGCTACATCTGCATGTATCAGCGAGTATCAATTTATTCTCTTTGTGCAGAGCTCTGCAGAACATGTCGACCACAGAAGAGAGAGACATGATTCATCATACATGATGTAATCGCTTTATGTGGTAATGCAGAATGAAGAAAGACACACGAAGCGTTGTTGCTTTTGGTTAACGAATTGTGAGACCGTTAAATGATCTGCGTCGAACTGTTGATAAAAGAGCGGAATCTCTCATTTGATCACCCACGATAAACTGCCTCCTAGCATCGATCGACGATTGATTGAATGAACAAATCATCATTTGGAACTCCTCAAATACTTGACTCTGTTTATCACTCGGTTTGTAAAGTTAGTCAGAAGTGAAGATCCGCACGAAAAAGTTTACAAGTGACGGGTGAAAAATATTTTAAATTGCAAGAGACATCGCTGTTGACGATGCGATGACAATATCCTTTAGTTCCGTTACTCCTCATGCATTCCACAAAAATTCGCATCGCTAACAACCTTGCCAAGGGAATGATATGATAACCCACGTAAAAGTTTGATTTAGGAAGTTGTAGGTGATTATCACACGATATAATGACAAAGACAGGCGCTCTTATCGTTTAATTTCCTACATCCCGCTAAACACATATACACTTGTGTACCATTACCTAGATGAGGTACAATTATTAATTTTCACAGCAAAAAACGACGTACTAAACCACACAATTAGAAGCATAGCAAGACGAACAACACTTTATACCCTGACCCCTCCTTGAACGTTAACTGTCACTGTAGAGCTCTCGCAAGGATCGTGGGAGCAGAAGTAAAAAAACATCTTGACACTCATACGTATAAATTAGTGTTAAAAAATAAAACCAAAGTCGTGCACCTACTCACTAAAAGTATGGCACGGGTGTCACCACTTACTCTTTAAGTGCAACATTTAGTGCAAAGCTCATCACTTGATGTCAACGATTTAGTTTTTTTTTCTTCAATTCCACATGATACACACGGTTTTGCGGACGTTCATAGAGGAAATCAAGTATGATCTCTTTTTTGTCAAAGCCATGAAAAAAGGTGAATTCTGAAAGTTGAGAAGATAGTAGTGCAAGGCGGCGACAGTAGCATTAATCTAAGTCACACATATGCTCATGCATTTCATTTTAGATCCTAATTTTCTCGTTCTATGTCACACAGTTCAATTATGCACAATCATTCTTGACTCACTTGATGCTTATAGATGTGATGTTACAAGAGGGACAATACTAGTCTAGATGTTTAGAAATCTACTTGAATGAATATGTCAAGACTGATTTTTAGGCTTTAAATCCATTTCTTAGCTTTATTTTCGTTATTGTTCGTGCTTCTCTTTCCGGGACAGCGCAAATAAAGATACGAAGCTAAATAGAGACTACATTGTTGTACGCCACAAGCACAGTAGACCAAAGATCGACATGCGTGTTTTCTTAGTTCCTTTACACTAGTTCACGACGATAATGACGATAATCTAGTCCAGGTAGAGTCAAACAGTGACTTCCAATTAATTTGAAGCTCATACATCTAAAATAAGACCGCATGTCCAAGCTTTAAAATGCTGCGAAGTAGGTACTAAGAGCATCATGCAATAAAACAGTTAAAACTACCGTATAAGGTGTTACTGATACTGGTGATAAAATCATTTATTTGTAGAGTATTTCATTAATGTTTTCAGTTTAAGAAAATTGTGAGGTAATGTTAATAGAGGCTTGTACATGTTATAAACATTTTGAAGAGACATTTTTAAAGAATTAGGTCGAGGTTTCGTCGGGGTACTTCAGTTTAATCCAGTGAATTGAATACGGCATTCCTGCAGCGGGCCACTACAAAAATGATTGTTCTGGAATCTTCCCAAACGATACTTCCTCAGGTATAGACCCCAAGGTCTGTAGTTCAAAATTCTTATGGCTTATACGACACATAATTCCTGAGTGTCTGGATCGGTAACGTAAAGTATTTGAAGATAAGGCAACGGCAAGGTACAAATCATGAGTAGACAATATACTTACATATGTAATTACCTATATCTGCGTTCAAATCTGGTTTGATATAGTAGAATTTTAGTCGTGCATATCCTACTACATCATCTTTATACACAATATTTTCACTGCTTTTGAAACAAACAACAACCGCCAATGCAACGTTGAGAGAAATAGTAGAAGGCAACGGTTGTTACTCCTCTGTTGTACCATTCAACAATTCTAGAATACGAATGAATGGCAAAACGCTTATATCATCCTTTGCTATATCGCTTATAGCCCTCTTGTAACATGATATAGCCCCGGGAAGACAACAAGCCCCACCATAAATGTTTGATTAAAAATAGTTGAGTACTGTTACGAGCTACAAGATTCAAGTTACGGATTCGAACACAGAAATGTCCCGACAAAATGAAAACTCAACGCATAACAGCGGTTTAATGTTTCATTATTGTGAAAGCTCAAATAATTACTAAAACGATATGTTATCACTTTACAAATCTTATACGGATGTTGCATCAAAAGCAGTTTTAAAATAAAAATGTATTTAGTTTAATATTGTCGAATACATACTCTGATAGAAATTGTTTGAGTAGTATCAGGGAAGCGATCCATTTATTATGTCTTTCTCTCCCTGCTGATAAACAATAAATACTAATATCTATCGGCGGCAAAGAACACAACTCTCGCTAATGCTTATTACTTCTACAACAAAAACGTCCAAGGTTATAATCCCACTAGAACCATCTGGATGTTTTTGTTCTTCAAAAAATGTTTATTAAATTGACTAGGTATGTGTAGGTATAATGATGGGAGGTAGGTTACACTAGAAATGACGTGTGAGAAACCTTGATGTTGTATTTTGGACAAATTATTATTACCTTTTCAAATATCCGAAATCCAATCACCCAAGAAATTAGCACTAATGACGTATAGCCACAGACAGTAATTCACTCGAAAACAGTAACGTAGGGTGAGAACACAATTATGATTTCATAGTATAGCACGTACAACTTATAATTGGTAAAAAATGGTAGCACCAGAACCACAAAAAAAAGTTTAATAAAACACAAGCGTGCAGTGAAGCCATAATATTGAAACTCAGCACAATCACAAGGCTTCAAAACTAATTTGCAAAAAGCGTATGGTTTGATTCAATATCTTTATATCTTACAAACTCGCCCATTCCTAAAGGTATTTTCACTATCTTGTCTTAGGAATAATGAAATGTCTCCCTCCGTTCACGCACTTTTCAAGCGCTATACATATAGTCAGCGACTCTGATGCTCACAAGTCCAAATCAAGTTGTTCTTCCCATCCTATGCAGGACATATCGTTTTGTTATAGTATTCTTATTCATATTTCTTCATAATTTGCAAGTGATGCAATCGAACAAAAAACCCTACCGCATCGTCACCTTAATGTTCTCAGCGAAATTGTCTTCGCTACAAAATACCGCATCATCACAAATAGAATCCAAAAATCATATGCACACTAGGATATTGCACAAACATTTAAGAACCAAGTTTTAATTGCACGACACCAACTTGAGTGGCTGGAGCAGATGAAAAACTCAAGAATGTTCCATAATCCCTGAACACAGTGGGATATATTGTGAGCAGTTACTACCTACTACCTACCTAGACTGATTTGGTCTCATGCATGTCGGTAGAGAACCACGAGACGCTCTTTCTTGCTCGGTATATATCTTTGAGATTAGAAATGCATGGAGTTTTTCCTTGTCCAATTTAGTCCACCTTCAGACTGTAATCCTCGGTCCAACTTTAACTTTTAAACACAATTCACATGGTGCACTTTGATCGTAAGCGCACAGAGACTTTCTGAGGAATTATTGGCTGCTGTCGATACCAAGTATGGGACGAGGTAGAACACAAACTATATGATTATGTATGTGACTCAGGAAAGACTGAATACTGAATGTGTGGTGTACAGGTTAATTATGTGGATGTACTCTGACTGCAATTACATAATCAATATGTCATGCGTAAAAAATAGTGAATAATATGTTGGACGTGGTCGTAACGGACGATGAGTTTTTATATAACTTTTATCTTAGTCGCTTGCTCCATACACTGACATTGGTATTGGTATCCACACGGCACAAGGTGAGTTCGTTATTAACTATGCATTTTCTAGTTTTTCCACCTCCACTAAAATATGATATTGTGGTTGCAGGGAGAAAAAGCAGAAAAATAAATTATTATCCTATCAGTTAGTTGAGGTTTGACAGTAAATATATAATAATGAAGCCAGAGCAGCGACCTAGCAGAAGCACCGGCAATGTTCAATGGCTGAAGACAAACTGAAAAGAGGCTTTCGCGAAGGGTTTCGTGAACCTAAGTTCACTTCTTGCCTTGAGGAGGATTAGCATTATAAAATATTTTCATCGGCCCCCAAACAACAACTACGGTGGGACTGGGACGATGGATGGATCCACTGTTCTCAAGCTCTATTCAGTCTATTCCTTATCCCCTGGCCAGTCGACAGTGGCAGTGGATGGGACTACATATATCAACCAACAACCACCACAGCACTCTATACTCCACACTCACACAGATACAGTCTACAGACATGGACATCGACATCCACAGCCACATCAGCCATGTGAACACACGTTTGCTCTTCTACATATTATATCCACACAAAGATACTCTACCTGTTTTTCTCAAGTCCTTTCGAGCAACATGCTATCAAGACGTGTCTCGTATTTGTCTCATGCAAGAACCGTCAACCACATTTACACTGTACGTTTTTCCTCTGTACACATTATTTTATTATTCTTACCATGGCTGTGGTAATAACTACATTACCGAATTTCCTAACCAGCACAGGCTTGGCACTTCATAATAATGCACGTCTTGATCATGCATGCTACCTCCAACAATGCCAAGCCTAACGTTTTTCACTCTCATCATGTGTTATTGTTTGTCTCATGTAAAATAAAAGCATTCCAAATACTATTTAAATAGCCTCAACTTTTATATTTCTTTGACCTGCGAGATTCTTCACAATTCCTCCTAATGCAGGCCCAGACCCAGACATGGAAGGCAAACTACGGCTCGGTCTTTAGTCACTCTTTCCATCCACTACAGACGTCGATCGTCTCGCAGTCACTTTTAGTCCCAGGCTAATCGGATCTAATCAAGTCTAGGAAATAATTGCTGCTTATTATCACATGTCCGTTAAATGACTTTTTGTAACAGCTAACTGTCAAAATGTTTGCAAACGGTGAGTATATACTGGTCATTGAATCAAAGGAAAATGTAAAAACACAACCGGAGGTGAGTACTTACAAACAATTAAAAACCATAAAAGGGAGGCAAATTTAGCAGATTATTTCAAAAGCTCAGAGAACAACTACCAAATTAAAAAAACATATTTGATTTTTTATTTTTCATTTTACATTTAATCCTGGGGAAAGGCTTGTAGTGTCAAGGGTCATTTACCAAAAAAATGACTCCGACAGCAAATTCCTGGTTTAGAGTTTAAACTCGTTAAGATATAACAGCTACAGCAATTATTTAAGTACAGATTTCAAGTATGTAGGTAGGAGCATATAATTATACCAGCGAACGAAAGAGAATGTCTTACTTGCATTTATTCAAACTACACAGTTGACAATTTTACGATGTTTTCACGATCATCTGCAAATATCATTTTGTTCCTGAAATAAAATTATTATCGTTGACAGTGAAAAATCAGTGTTGCATAATGTTGTATAGGACGCTTGGAAATTTATGTCATGCCTTCTTGGTTATTCAACTTTCTGTAGTGGTTGTTTTATTTCAAATTGTTTTACAAGTTCAGTTTATGTTTTAGTAATGTTTCAGTGGAGAGAACAATAGAGCGCTGAGTCTGTGCACCGAAGAGTGGAGAAGCACAAAGTTAGTTTACACCAGAGAAAACATCGTTACCCACTGACGCTGTTTAGCGTGTTCAACGAAGGGCTTTATTTTGTAGATACGTTAAAGTAATAAGCCTGTGGCATCCTGAGCAGGTTCATCTCATTTAAGTATTGTATAAAGCAAAGTTTTGAAAATATTTTATGCAAACTTTATTCTTTTGAAACTTTTAAATTTGAAGATGATAGGCAAAAAGGTGGGAGTGGGCTATACTTACTCCATCACAATGTATATTATGCACATCTACTTTAGTTAGAATTCTTGCACTTCAACTTCAGTACTTATGTACCTATATATGTACGTGAGAACAAGTATATCTAAGGCAAGATACATTTTTATCTTTGTTTTACAAAAAATAATGAAACATAGGCATGTACAACACCTTTAGAGACGTAAAATCTGAATAATAACCAAGACTGGGCAATAACACTTACAGAACACAGAATCTATTTATTAATATCATCACAATTCATCTGAGCACCATTGTTAGACAAAACATTAAAACGCATTGCAATACACGCAATGCTTGTGCAGGGAAAAATCTTGGCACCAAATGAGCTGTATAAGTTAACTTTAAACTCAATGTGGCTACTAATCTCAACATCTTTGCGTTTCGAGTTACGCTTACTAAATGCTTAGATCTTTTGCATATACATAAGTGTAGTCAACCTTCACTGGAAAGCTTTCAAAACCTGATACTGGTTTTGGTTCATTACTTGCATCCCTTGCAGAAAATAAAATAAAAATTAACAGTATTAATCAAGTTAACGCTTGAAATTTCTCTTTACATGGAACTTTAGTCTGTATAATGTAATATATTTCGTAGTGATGTTAGCCGAATCCAGAATCAACTGTGAGTCCTAATATGCGTTGATGTTGATGTGATATTTTTGCCAATTTTTGACTACAGTGTCATTTGGTTTAGTATTTTGAGATGGGGATTACCACATCATCCTTCCTTCAAATTCTAAACTTATTGAAATTTATCGACTTTGAATATTTGCCAATATGAGGGTCAATGATGTGATGTAATTAGCTAAACCTTGAAAATAGAGAAGGTACAATGACCGTCTTGTAACTAGCAAGTGAATTCGCAACACACAAACAGACGAAACGACAAGACCAACTAAAATTTACAGAATCGAATTCGAATATAAACTTGTGAGAGAACGGAACATGAAGACACAGACGAGCGGATTATGACAAAAACAAATTTCAATTTAGACATTATGGAAAAAAGGAGCCAAGTCTGATACATAACTCAAATCAAATGTCGAGCATTTGGTCCACTCCCACTCCGACAAATAACAAGGCTATGAAATTGCATACATACATCCATGGACAGGCTTTTGTGCGTAAGTACGACGAGCAACAAGGTAACGTAATGTGCAAGTATGCAACCATTAGCACATCAGTGCTTTGCCTTCAAGTCCAGTCAATGCACTTAAACTTCTATAGTATAGGAAAGCTCAACAGGTCGATTGAAGATGTTAGGGATCATTAACATCTTGCATGAGCACGCTGTTTTTCTCATATAGAGAGGGCACAAGCGTGGCACATTCACAATGCAGTTCGCTTCCTTTCCTATATCACGTCAGTTATTATTTAGACGATCTGCTTGTCAAAATCTTTCCACTTATTCTCCAGCATTGACAATTAGAAGAGAATTCCATGAACCATTGCAATAACAATCATAAAAGAGCATAATATATTGTCATTCAAGAGTCAAAATGCAGCGAATCCAAACCGGACTAAAAGCATAATGAGGTAAATCCAAAAACGCTCAAAAGCAAGGTAAATCTCCTTTAACAATGGCACTCGAGTTTCCCTCATTGTGCATCTAAAGGAATTTTGTGATTCAGGTCATTTTGCTTGTAGCCTTTGGAAATGCTGCACTCTAGCACGGAATTTATTTTCTAGGTTTAATAGTGTATTCTTAACATAAATTCCGGTGTAATAATTACATACATAGCAATACTAGCTGCAGCGTAACAATTTAGTTTTATTTTTAAAAATGGTCAGTGATAAATACGTTATTCTGTTGATATTAATTTGAAAGCATCGAAATGTAGAAAAATGTTTACTACGTAGTTGATTGTGTATTTTTCCGTGATCTCTTCCCTGGCAGACAAGTTTTTAAAAACCAATTTTGAAAATATTTGTGTGTGATTAGCTGTTTACATATTTGTGACGAAAAAGGTTTACTC
>JAAXYX010000920.1:0-28725 GCA_036851915.1 Ptenothrix huangshanensis
TCACTGGTTGGAAGTAGTAAACGATTGCATGATTTTATCACCAGCTTCACGATTTCCTAAAAAATTTGATTCCGTCAATAATTTCGTATGCTTTAGGCTCCGGGTTCCATGGGATGACGAGGATGTTTTTGTTTGTCTATAAGATATGTATGTATGTAGGTGGCCGTCACCGGCTGGTGGCAAAAGTTTCTGACATCCATATACGACAACTATAAGGAATACCTAGTTATGTTAGGTAAGTACGTATGCAGTATAAACATACGTCGCAAAAAGGAGTATGGCAGCAAGTAGCCTATATCCATAGAATTTAAAAGTGGTAGGAAAGTCTGTAAGAGCATTAGCTGATAATCAGACTATAATACTAATTAATAATTATTAATTAGGAATTGTGTTCTACTGCGTCTGTTTGGTAATTGCTGTAGTAGCAACAGTGAAAAAAATTATTTTATTTCTTTCTCTCTGTATCTAATAAGTGAATCCTTTATCCTGTATATACAAATCGTATGAGTATCGTTCGTTCGCTATTCTTTCAAGACCAAATGTGTACAATATGAAGCCATCGAGACGGAATAAAAAGATTTTGTTTCTTGGATATTTATATCTATATCTTTGGGAAACTATGTGTAAGGAATATATGATGATAAAGTAGTTACTTTTGGGTGGACTCAAATCTACTTAAGTAAGCTACATTAATATAATTTCAAGGTGGTAATAATAAAAGATTCGGTGACTGTGGAGGTTTTCCATCTCCCTATGTTCGAATAATCGTTAACTATTGACTGATAGATGATTTCGGAATATGTAGTTTAAAAATTGGTTATCGTACCCTTTATCATTAAATTAACCGATTATTTTTATTTTCCGGAGATTACATAATTTGTAGCAAATATTGTGACCTTCATCCAATTTTATCAGCCTTGGATATTAGCATGACGTACAATGTGAATGTGATGTCACATTAGATTCGAGATACATAGTTTTTGAGTTTCTGTACGAATTTATTTTCGCTTCTGCTTGCTTTTATCTTGTAGAAAGTGATAAATTTCCGTATGGAGTTTTATATGATAGTGGATTACTTTATTTCTAGAAGATCTAAACTTTTCCTAACATGATCTTGAAAACTTATTGAGGCGACTTCTACAAGCAACGTTTTCTGAAAGCGGTTTATTTGCAAGAGCTGGTATATTTTTACGGGACACTTAATAGTAGAATTAATGCGAAAGGCATATTCCAAAAATAGCAATATCACAATATAACAATTGCATTTGCACTCTATTATGTACGCCCATAAACAGTAAAATTGTTGTAAAAAATAGCTGGGATGCACTACTGGTACGTAAAAGTGTAGTCAGCTCCGAATGTTTACTTATTTAACTTTAGAGCTTAATGTGGTTAATATTTATTGACGCGGAAAGGGATGCATATGCTATTATCTATTCAAAATGACGAGCAAGAACAACAGATATAAAAAATTAGCACTGACGAATCCAATGAATTCCTTAGTAGGCAGAATCTTCACACATGTAATGGTTTTCTTGGTGAAATGTTCCGATTTTAATTTATCATTGTGGAATACAAATACATAGACAGTCAAGTTATCATCCTACCAGTCAGTAAAAAAATCCTTTAGCCTGATAATTCTGTTGGGAGTTTGTTGAGTTCAGGCAGACAGGATATTCACTCAGTAATACGTAACATAGTTGTAGCCAAGTAAAGCCATTCAAGATAACAAAGTGAACTCAGTCAAAGTCAGTGCAAGAGAAACTATTAAATAAGTACACATGAGTATTTATTATTTTGTTTCGACGTCTAATCAGCCCTGCCTAGGCCTCTAGCAATAAATGAACGGGCGATCACTTTTCATATGTATATGTATATTTGTATACGCGTGTATGCAATACATATATGTACATAGTTTCAAACTGAGCTCTCACAGTTTGAATCTGGTCTAGTATTTTTTAGGTTTTGCAGAATAAGCATTTTAGCCTACACGTTGACGTTACAGTACACTTACATATGGATTGTATTATGTCCATATGCTTTATTAGGTTAGGTACTTACCTACTACATATTCGTATTAGCATGATAAAGGAAGACCCAATATGTTCGTTTCTCGCTTCCAAAATTCCAATACGATTCGATCGTTTGGCGATCGGACTTAAGTATGTGGAGTAAAAATCTTCAGTTTAATCTCAGCATAAAAAATGTAGCACCTATGTATACTTGAATCTGCACGAATGCATCTTAATCAAGGGCGTAGCTGGGGGGATGTGGGGTCGAGCACCTCGAATATTTTCCATTCACGCTAGATGCAATTATTGTTTGCAAAAATAATTTGATACCTCAATCGTCTTCAAATTTTGAAGTAGGTATGTTAAAAAGGTTTTGAATAAATCTTATGATGATTTTATTTTCCCTACGGTACACCTATCATAAGCTACTGTATTCAGAATTGAAGTACAGTAGGTTACACGCATACAATAACCATGTACTGCGGGATCACACAGGCCGAGGTTAATAAATATAACCACCAATTGAATGAGCTACAAACCTATGAAGCGAACATCATGCTACTGTACCTATGTCTCGACATATGCCTACGTGCGCAGGGTTAGGATAGGAAAATTTCGAAAATGCAAAAGCCAAATTCCATTCAAATGGAGAATAATATTTTCTGCTGGCATCGCGTTCGCATGTTAGTTAGCTACAGAGGATTTAAAAAATTTTAATGTCTCAGGTATATACATAGATTCGTTATGTATGTATAAACGGAGTCTCAAAAGGGCGCCAAGATTCCCATTTTTCAAGGGCTACCGCAAAGCATCTTGTAGTTGTAAGGGTCCCGGCTATCATTGCAAATATTCATTTTTCTCGCTGGTCATCGTAATGCTCAAGCATAAGATTTGACCCGGCTAAACAAGGAGGCAGATTATATTTAAAGACCGGCTCTTATTAGACGTTTTAACGGTATATATATACATACATATTTTTAAGTGTGTATCTTCATCAAAAATTCCATTTTCCAAAAGGACACCACAGTTATTTTACGATCGCAATCGAATCTTAACTACATTTCAAAAACAATGTTTGAATTACTTATTGAATTTCGACCTCAGTGGACAATTTGCTCACAACTAGGGTATTTATTTCAGTTCGTTTTGCATGTTGTAAGTTCAAATTTTGTTCATTTCACTTTACTGTCACAATTTAAAAACAAGACAATAAAAGATTGTGTCGTAATCATTTCAATTCTTTGTTGAACTTGTACTTGGACTAAATAAATTTTAACTACTCCATTTTATTCGGTTAAGGTTTATTCTAAAACTTGAAGTTGCTTTATTCAGAAAATTGATCGTTTTGAAGACAAATTTTTTGTACGGACATGTTTGAGATACGTAACTACCTCTAGTGTGTAGCTCTGCATTCCATATTTTAAAAAATAGATTTTTTAGGTCGACAAGATTTTCAACAGTAATTCTTATTTCACCTTCATTTGACTCGACGAAAAATTATATACTCCATTACCCCATAAGGTTAAGGTCTATACGCCCTTGGTCTTAATCTTCACGGTGTTCCTGCTACTTAGGTACCTATGTCAGTTTATTTGGCTTTTTACAAACGACTTTCTGAATGATGGTGCGATTTACAATATCATCTTCAGAGTACAAAAGACAGTAGCCAAGGCACGCAAAATATGTATTCAAAAAATATTGTGATGAGACAAATGTTTATCCATACTTTGAACATTCTCGATGTTTTTTGTGCAGGGAATACATTTCGTTATAGAAAGTTGAATAATAGGTATACTTCTTTCTTTTAAAGTACAATTCCACATTTTATTCTAATTTCTACCATCAATTTATCCTGCATTACCTCGCAGATCACTGCTCTCTGGAATGATGGTATTATTAACCGAACTTAGCGTAACAACTAAGCTAAACTGGGTACAAATACAAATATGGATAATATATAAAACGAAATTAATGTAAGGAATGCTAGTGCTGTGATCTATTTGCTTACACCTGAAATGCAAAATCTGAAGTGCATAATATAGGTAGCATGTACATAGGTGTTAGTTGTTAGTAGTCGAGCCATTTAATCGCAACCGTTCGATGATAAGTAACTTGTGTTGTAACACCATGAATTTTGTATGCATTCATTACTGTAGTGTATGCACAGTGATCCTGTTCCTGGCTGAATATTTTCAAGTATTTGTATGGATTGCATGTGGCATGTGGGATCGTTTGAGTACGATGTACTAGGCAATCAAGACTCAGACTCAGTCAAGACAAGAACCAGAACTGAACACGGTACTAAGTAACAAATAAAAGCATTATTGCCTTAGGTGGCTGTAGGCTGCGGTTGACCATGTCATGAGAATCCACTTGCAACAAATTCAAAACGGACGTGCTTTAAATCAGGACAAGAATGAAAACTGTATCAACGTACGTATTACCAATGTAATGTGAAAATGGAAATGGAAATAGACTCTTGTAAAAAGTATGAGTTTACTCAACGAATCTTAAGTACCTTCCCGGTATCCAAGTTAAAGGTTATTCTGCAGTATTTATACGTAATTATATTTTTTAAGTGAAATGCTATACTATTATTTCAAAACGTCTATTATATCATTATAGGTTAAATTTCTTGCCTATAATATCATTATATATTACTGAAGAGCATATTGACAAAAAAGCTGAATCAAATGTTTGTCTGGTTGAATGAATTTACTCTTCTCAGATTTAGAGATACTATCTAGTTGGTCTGGACAAGGCAATCTCATTTACAATGGATAGCTACTTTTAAATGGGAGTAAAAGTTTTTCAAGTACTTTGTAGTTGATGATAATTTGTCTTCTTGTCTGCTCACATTATCTATCCACACCGTATAATTAATTACTCTCCAGCCCTCAGCCAGAATTTGGGATTGCACATGGTTTCACAAGCTATTTCAATTTTCAATGACAATTACAGTCATGTCAGAGCCATGTACCTAATGCTTACGAACCTGAAATATTTCCACATGCAATTTAGTTTGCCATTTTTGTTGATCCGATTGCGCTCACGCTTACTGTAGGTACTGTCAGAATATACATACTGTCATTGTATCCACGAACAATTAATGCTATGATTACAGTCAATCATTAGCAGTGTGTAATTTTTTAAACTTTCCATATCACTGTCATTGTATAACTAATGGACTTGGCAACAAATTAAGGTCCAAGACATGGAATCAATTTAGATAGCTCAGCATAATTTGACTACATAATTCAGAAAACGGTAATAATATCCTTTATTTCAGCAAATGATAAACCTATCCACGGTGCTTTTAATTTGATTATTTTTGAAATCCCCTGGTGATGCTTATTTGTCTTCTAGCAACTTCCTTTTAGCATTGCCCTTATTTCCTTCCTTCTTTTCGACCCTGTACGTGAAACTATTTTTCTACTTGCCCTATATAGATTTGAAAATATCTAGTCCATTACCCCTAGTTCTGTGTAATAGCAAATGGATAAACAAAGGCCGCAAAATGAGCGTTCTTCCCTAACTCAGCCTACATTTCAGATGTAGTTTTTGAAGCCCTCAACAAAGCCTGTAAAATTGAAGTCATCCTAGCCTATAGCCTATCCTATACCTACTTTTTTGATCGGTGCCAAGCTTAGATTAGACTAGATTTGATTTTAAATTGCTTACATTAAAAAACTCTGCTAAAGCAAAAGGCAAACTCTATCCAAACAATCTTCAGTAATACCAATTTAAAGTAGAACAAATTCTTGTGAAAAATGTATTTACATATTTCAGTTACCATTTCCTGTTATCTCAATAACATATTTTCATTAGAGAGGTTGCTAGCAAAAAACTGGAAGGTTTCAATTCGTTATGTATGAAACTTGTTGACTTTTCCTATTTAAAAAAGTCTACAGTGATCTAGCAATTGAATTTTTAAGCTTACTGGTGCCGAAAAAATCGGTAAATAAGAAATAAAATTCGTGTTGCCGTAAAGTATGTACTTCAGTAATGTGTACGTGGTACATTGAAATGTCCAGCTTTTTACACCAGAAAAAATGCAATAATAAAATAAAAATATAATGCTAAGGCGGTATGCAACGAGTGTTAAATTACTCTATTGGACATCCAAGGAAGTTTTTGAAAACCTGTAGCATAGAAAATTTCGACTTACCTAAATTGTCACCTATTTATTATAGGTTTAGATATCAGGAGCTAATACGATTTATCCAGCGTATAGTCCTTGCCTTGCCTATTTTTTCCTCCGCATCCTTGCCTAGCGCCCATATCTAGGCCTATATCTAGGCCTATATCTAGGATAGGCTACCACCACTGGGACATAATGCAGTATGTATGTAACTCGATTAACGAAAAAATGATTGGCGCTACGTACTTAGCTTTAAATTCAATATTGATTAACTCATAGGGAATCTATGAATTCAAAGCTACAGTGTACATATAGAATCAGAATGGAGTATAGCAGTATAAGTATTAGTTTTGTATTTTAGTATTTACGATTTATCAACCCTTTCAATCCTCTATATAGTCGAATGGTACATATACTTTATTGCGGTGAAAATAATATTGAGTAATGATATTATTTACAAATTGTGTATAAACTATAATTACTGAAAGTATATAATCATGCCATTTACAGTTTTGCGTTTTTCTCACGGCTTGATTGAATAAAAAAGTGACTAACTGTACGATAAACACTTGACGCTTGTAGCTTGTCGCAGTGAATGAAAGCGATCATGCAACTCATACACAGGCTCAACAATAATAGTAACTCAGGCGTTTTATTATTTAAGAATTTATGAACTACCTAACTACGCATTCATCGGGGTGAAAAATCCACGGTCTTAAGACTATAATTATACCACCACAAGGCATGTACCTATCATGTTCTCACAAATTCATATTTCATTGTACCCAAGGAGAACGTAAAGAGGGAATAGTACCTCTAGCTTTACCTATTTTAATATGGAACGTCCGGATGTTCCAACGATACAAATTTCAAATACTGTAGAAAGGGTCTACAGGATACAGGGCTTGTTGAAATAATTATTTAGGCATACGTACATACATACCTACTCTACAAAACTATAAAAAAGAACTGATGATGAGGTGTAAAATCGAAGCGTGCACGACATCGACATGGCCTATTGAACACGAGCGTCTGAGTGTAAACAAAGATGAGTAGGAACAAGGAACCACACTTCTGCAGACCAGATTTTACCATTTTACGCTTGTACTAATTCTGTTAAACTCATTTTCACCATTAAAAAACAGTTCTGTCGTTTTATAGAAAATATCTGTGGGAGTATGGTATCATATTCTAAATGATTCTAACTCTAGCCCCACTTTTACCTATCTCAATTTAAAAAAATATGAGACTCTTGTATTGTTGATTTAAGGTTGCGCTGTTCTGAGAGAAGTCAATGTAGTAATTGTAAGCCTGCGATGATTAAGACATATAACGCTGTGTTTTGCACATAAAGATAATTATCTATAATCTACAGTAGCTTTGGCTTAAAACCTAAAGCTAATTCATATATATCTAGCAAGGTATATACTTACTTTGCAAACAATTGAAAACTAAAAAAACTGGTTCCGACTAAAACATTTTTTTTACCACTACAGTAACCTTTGACATCGTTTCATCCCAGTGCAAAGGGTAGTAACATATTATACAAAACACACATATATATACGTTAGAAAACAACTGAGAGATACATACATACCTATTTCTATGTACCTATTGATCTGAATCATTTACAATGATTATATTCGGAAAAATCCGTTTGAATAATGATTTCTTTGAACTGCATTCATTTCAAGTAAGATTCAACAAAGATAAGAAAAGAATTACTGCAGCAATTCATGTAAATCTACCTTCCCCATTTATACATATCTGCTCTGAAATGACAGTTCTACGGTGAAAAATCGATACTCCTCATGACCATGACGAATACAGACCTGGTTTCAGTTCACTGCATTCAATAATTAGACAAACCAATAACTAATAACCTAAGATTATCACTTACTATGGCTGTGTAACTGTTACATGACAGCATACAAAATAGGGGCTTTGCTTTTTCGTCGTTTTCACTCTACTATACTGGCAATACCGGACGAAATGGTACATATTTACTGACAAAAGTTCATTTCTCCTCCTAATCAAGAATTCCTTGCATACGATTACCACGACAAAATAACAATCATGAGTTAAAAGACCAACACACCAATTCTAAACCATTATCTCAATAATTTACGAAAACGAAGGTGATGATTTTCCACCTCATGTGTATAGGTACCACTATAGTACGAGGAGTACATGCCTGAGATAGTTGAAATTAAGATTTCGCTCCTGTAAATACCCCCGTAAAATCACAAAATAAATTCTTTAAAAACGAATTTCACATTAGCAAACGCATAGTTAGAGCAAGATATCATCTTGATTCTAATGAGAAACATAATTCTAAACAACTGTAGCTACTTTTAAACCAAAGCCGAAATGTACCTACCTATACCTACCTGTACTTCTACAACTATTATACTCCCATCACCTTTAGTGACGTGACACACAAATCAAATCATCATGTTGGTATTAAAACGAGACTAGATATAGATACCATGGGGAAAGCTGAGATAGACTCAATCAGCTTAAAATTCCATATATTTTAGTTTCCTGGGCCTGGGGAATTTCGACCAACATGATGATCTTTCTAGGACTATTCACATTCAAGGAATTAGTGGTTCGTCAGATTTTCCATAAAGGTTAATGTATTTGCAAATTCTGGGCACCCCACACACTGCTCTTGGATCTTGTAAATTATGAACTATTTAGGTAGGTAGGTACATACATCGGTAGAAAATGGTTGGACAGTGGTTTCAATTCAATGCAGGGTAATTATGCATCGGAACACGCATCTCTACCTACAAGGTATTTTAAATTACATAAACTCAATCTTGTAATATGTACCTACATAGGCATATGTACCTACTTACTGAACGGCCAGTGCACCGCAACAACAATATGCAACCTTTTGTCGACTGGCCACGTTGTTCCATCAAAAATGATAATACGTAGGTGCAGAGTGCACAAACACCATCCTCCAACTCCAACCCATCTCCAGTTCCAGCTCAAGCTCAAGCTATAGCCTCCAGCTCAACTCAACCATAACAACTACCAACTACCACTGATTGGAAATGCCATCATTAGATCGTTAATGTCTACCATTTAAGCCACATGATATGACCATAGCACCTAATTAATACTCCCATCTCCAATTTGTCTGATAGCAATACTAATTACTACAGACGTAATTAGTTCCAAGAAACATGTGACTTTGTTGCATTTCCCTTTAGTTAGCAATGTTCGCATTAGCAAAATAGTGATAGAACCTGCGCCCATAAACTCAAGCACATTACCGATACACCAAGGAAATACATGTGGCCGCTATTGTTTTGTCTGTGGTGGCGTAGTAGTTCCTTTGCAAAGAAACCAAAGACGTACTACTACTACCACTACTATAATGTCATAAGCTCTAACTCTAAACTAACCAAATAACTACGGGAATAACTAAATGCACACCACCACCAACACCATCCTCCATGCGACTCGAGTCGAGAATGTCGTGATGGAGATTGGAGAGAGCGAGAAAAACAAGTGTGTAGAAGATAATGTGGATTTGATAGAGCTTCATGGAACTTGAGTCAAATTACTAGTTCTATTACTCACAAGCTTAACTACTTACGTATGAACTGCTCACGTATATGTAAATGCATACAATAAGACATACGACGACTTCATTACCCTACTTGAAAGAGAGAGAGAGGCTACCGGCGCAAGCTGCTGCTTGTTAAGATTTAACACGGATCTTCCCTCGCCGGTCTGCCTTGGCCACAGTCGGCCACACTACTATGACTATGACTATAGTGAGGCTGTACACACACTCCGCAATCTTACAAAACTCTCAAGTAAATAGAGACCGCATCTGTGATTTCGGTGTGGGGGTCGTGCATTCGCTGCGTAGCCCCAGAGGGGGGAACGTTTCGTTATGTAATAGTGACTATGCATACATGCTGAGAAGGGAAATGGTTAAAAGAATGTGCGAATCGCATGGGTATACGAGGAAATGATAGGAAGATTGAGGATTGCCGGCCTGACTAGTGAGGGATGCGGAGACGGAAGGATGGTTGCGGATTACTTGGGTAGTGCTGGAGGATGGAGACAAGGGAGTTGTGTGTGACTTGAGGCATTTGTTGTTGGGACATGTTGACTGTGGTGGGACAAGAGAAGAGTGTTATGGACGTGGTGTGGGTAGTGTGGGTTTGGGAGTTGGAAGGTTGAGATCGAGAAAGGACAGGACAGGACAGGAACTGGCGGAATAGGCCAGGAGTGTGTGGCAGTGGAGTTGTTGGACTGACTCGTGGGACTTTTGGTTGTAGGTGGGAAGACTGAGGGAGTCTTGTTGCTCGCAAGATCTCGCTGCCGGCAGAAAGTGTTGGGTTGTGGTGCTCGTGATTGGTGTGGTGCGCGAGGCAGGCCTGGTTGTTCATGTTGAGTTTGTGGGGCTCCGTGTGTTTCTGTTGCTTTTGCCTCGCTGTTGCTGCAGACCTCGCGATGAGTGGCGACTGAGTCGCGTAAACAGTGAGCACCGTAGTCACTCTACCGTCGGACGGAACGAGCAGCAGCAAGTCGCAAAGAGTGTGAGTGTCTAATGGCGAGTGAGGCACATGTGCTTCGAAAGTGCCAGTGTACCAAATTGTGCTCTTTCTCATGGAGAAATTCAAGTTAATTCCAATTTTCATTCTTGTCTACATGTCCAGCGCAGTTGAGTTAACAGTCTCGTCCGAGTTTCCGGTCCGAATTTCACATATTTCATTGACTTACAAGTGTTTGCAAAAGTGAATTTTCGGAGCCGTGTTGGATTTTTTCAAAGGTTTTCTCGTGACTCGAGTCTACTTGTATTGCCAGCACATTACACTTACATACGTACGTGCAGACGAAAGATTTACTTACGTTGCCTTCGTGGTCTTGGTCGGGGGGCCGGCATTCAGCCAGTGAAAAGGTAAATGTAGAGTAGATGATGATACTACGTAGTAGTTTTGGAGCAAGTGTGTGTGTGTGTCTAGTGGTAGGTATGTTGCATTTGTATTTGTACTCGTAGGCTGGTTGACTGGTGCTAGGAGTAGTACATGGACACGATGGCACATTGCTACATGCGGTGGTTATGGTTTTGCATGGAACGGAATGGAATTGCTAGTGCCTTGGTTGTGCATGGGACGGAAGATTAGCAGGAGTGTACTAGCTCTGTAGCTCTATGATAGCAGGTAGCTTTTAGCAGTATGAGCGTATGTACGAGTGTATGGTTTTTAGGGGCTGGGTGCTTTTACAGCAGCTAAATGAACCTCGATCCGATCCACAATCACAATACAGTAGAATTCAGTCTCGTCTCGTGTCGTCGTCTCCTCTGGCTTTTTCACCAAAGGTTCCTTTACTATGCACATCCACGACCACACAACCATGCTGTGTACTTGGATGGACGATACTTGTACTTGTGATACTGGCTGATCAAGTGGACAAACTCCGGCAATTTCCAGTCACTCAATCAGCCCAAAGGTTACGTGTGTCGTGGAGACAGTGCTTGTGAGCAGTTGATTTCATCTCGCCAATACTTTCTCACTTGTTATTCTCCATTAGTTTCTATGTGAGTAATTAGATTTGTCAGTATTGCATCGTTCAAGTGTAGAGCTTTGTGGCTGGAATCTAGAGTGGAGGCAGGTCGCTATCGTCAATCATTGCAGCGTGTTCGAACTTGCCAAGTGTGTAGTCGTAGTATTTTAGTGGTAATTATTACTGGTCCAGTGAACCGAACGGTGAGGAGAGGTGGTGTTAGTTTGGTTCTGGTGGTGCAGTACATGGTACATGAAGAAACCCGGGACTTGTAATCAAGAGCCGTGTTGTAACTTCCTATGATAGTTCTTCCTGGTCCTTGGCTTGTTATTCGGGTGTTGTTGTGCGGGAACGGGCTCACGCTCGCAAGTACTAGGACGGTTCAACCGGGTTTTTTGCAACAATACTTAAAGGAACCAGACACGGGGAGGAAACGGTGTCGGTGCATGTGCTAGAGTTATTAGATGTGAATATGATTACAGACTATAACGTGGTATTTGCTCATATCGTCATAGGGGAATATTACTATTGTGCTGTGGTGTCGTTGGTGGCGTTTTAAATTACATTGATTGAAATTCTCAGATATTGTACTATTCCTGATCATCCTTGGTTGTTGGTCGTCATCGTCAATGTTGCATGCTGGGCAATAGTGCACAGACTGCATTACAGTCATTACGTTGAAGACCGTGAGCTGATGAGCTTGAGCGCTATTTCAGAATTACAGCATATTGTATGGTTGTTGGCAGTTGTAGGAGAATATTGGAAAAACTAAATGTGGACAGATTTTTTGCGTATTGTTAAAGTATTGGGACCCTGCTTGTAGTTAAAGGGTGAACGTTGATTTATCGAACTGAGAGCCGTCTACGGATTCTCTTCCATGATACGACTGAAAGTTGCTGTAAGATCATACGTGGTTCTTACACACAGACTAGAGACGACTGTGACGGTGGGGCAAGTAAGTAAAACTAGTAACTAGGCAAGACCTTGTATTTTATTCATTTAGCTTGTTTTGAGTGTTTGTAACTTGCTTCGGCATTCAGTGTTCGAGCGAGGCACCTATCGCTATACTGTATTGGTCATCTTTGCATATTATTAATTACGATATCTGTTATCTGATAGTTTATAGTAGAAAGTAGAGTTCAAAATGGTGGGGTAATAGGGATATATTTTTTAAATGATGCTTATACATGATTAGTATTTATTTGATCAACTGTTTAGTGGTTTATAAATTGGTGTCTGTATGCAATACGTAACTCAGAATATGTTGTACATAATATTTTTGTAAGTAAAGAGCTCACGTAGATTTTGTCAAGTACGATTTTTATTGTTGTATTATTAAAATTTGCTAACTCTTATCAGTACATTTTTCGGAAATTATTCTAAAAAATCATGAGTATGAAGTTAAAGGCATTCATTTTGCGTGTGGTCTTTGTATGGTAGAGAGTAGCTGCTCGTATTTCGTAGGTTTTTATTCCATGAGAGATAAAGCATGTATGTAAGGCAAGAGGAACAACTGTGGACGATAGTCTCATTCACAAAAATTGTAAATCGCCAGATCTAGTGTCAAGTAGGTATATGAGTTTGTGTATGAGGACAAAGTACAGTGTAGCACGAACGAAGTGCGTAAAATGTAAATGCATATTGTGTTGCCACTGCCGCTTGTCCTTGTGCTCGAGTGGTTACCTAGTTGATGGTGAGTCGCTCTATCTACATCTACTTGATGCCATGTGTCTATTTGCTATTTAGTGAGTGTGCATGTATTTGCACTCGGCTTCGTGCAAAATGTGGCGTCATCACTGTATATTTCTATTTAATAAGATTTATAATTGAATTTATTTTAATCTTGGTCCAATATGGAGCACACTGATTAAAGCCTGGATTCGTAAAGAAACATTTAAACTGACATTAATCCCTAGTGTGAATGTTTGACTGTAGTGCTATCTCATGTTGGCTAGTTTTAAGTGCTACGTGTTGTTGTTCGCTAAAAATAAAAACATTCATAATTGATAAGAGGCTGTAATAAATTGTTGTAAGTGATTGTAAAATAAAGTTTAAAACTAATTTGAACTCTCTAAACTTGTATTATCGTAGGCTGCGGCAAATTAAGTTTTGCAATGGCTTCTCCAGCAGTGGAGTCACAACAACCAAATCAAGTATCTTCTTCGTCTACAATGACCTCGGCTGTTAAGTTTTCGACGAGCGGTCAATCTTATGCCAATGTAGTTCTTCGCATGAATTCAGGTCCTGATAGTGTCGCAGTGGAGAACTCGGGTCGAAGTGTTTCTGTGAATGTAAACAATGGACATGTACAGAATCAGAATAAGACTGTTCGTAAAGATCATTCGGTAGAAGTGATGGCTGCGAAGCAACACAAAGATTTGAAAGCTCCAGAAAGGCATGGTCCCGTCGGACCACCGCAGCAGCAGCAGCAAGCGATCGAGCCACAAGATGACAGCGGAGAGTTCGAAACTGTTGTCGGAAAGAGACATGGCCACTCCGGAGTGAATGGCATGAAATTTCGCAATGATCACTCACGTTCTCACGATAGAGAACCTCGTCGTTACAGTAGAAGATACCATGGGATAGACCGAAGAGTTCTACAAGAAAGCAGAAATATTGAAAAGTGTGTTCCTCCAGCTCATAATAAAGTTGTAACCAATGGTTCGATATGCTCCGAAACGAGTTCAAGCTCCAGTACCGACTGTCAGATAGCAAGTGTAACTTCGGATGAGAATGGACTTACCACAACGTCGAATAGTACGGAAAGTGCAGGTGAAAATGATACTGAAAACCCTGATGCTAACAAACCCAAGTTCGTGGACGCTCCACCACCAAGGATCAATCCGTGGCAAGTCAACCCTAACGCAGCTTCGTTGATTGCCAAAAAATCTACGACTACTGAAGTAGCTACAGTAGCCCCAGCTTCGATGCCTGCCAAAACTTCTAATCCAAACCCACACCGTAAGTACATTGAAACACGCATTTTTCTGCAATCTTGTTTGGCACTAGTTCATGCCCTTCACCTCTGAATGAACTACTAACCTTAGGACGATACTTCCCAAATCATTTCATTTGCGCTGTATCTCCATTCTACAATTATTCACAACCGTAAACGTATCATATCGAATGTAGCCGGATTTCAATAACATTTTTTCAAAGCAGTAAAGTGCGATTTCAGCTTTATAGTTTCATGAATCTGCTTTATATTATTCACTTTACTTCGTGGCAGTACATCTTACTGGAAATTGTAAAAATTGAATATGCAAAATTGTGGTGAACAGTTCTTCTTGATCGTACCTTTGGCTTAGTGAGAGGGCTCTTAAGGAACCCAGTGTTATTTATTACAGTTCGTGTGTACAGATTTTTCCCTTTTTAGCTTCAGTTTTTCCGCATTTGTAGTATCTGCGGTTAAACTTGAAGTGTATACGTGACCGTTTGTTTAGCTTTTACTCCTGAAGTGATCATAAGAATTCTTTTAATTGTAACAGTGTTAGTAAGCAGTTATTTTTTAAGGCTGCAATAGTGAAGAAACCTTGGATCAGTCGTAAAATACTTATGGATTCGCAGCGTTAGTAATTGTAAAGTTATTGCAGTTTTAGTCTCTTTCAACTCGATGAGTTAATGAAGAATCACTCCTGTATTGTTTAATGACTTCATATTAGCGTCGTAGAACCGTAGGAATGAGTAGTGTAATGAATATAGTACTTAAAAGCTGTAACATGCCGTATTGCTTATTAACTTTCAGAAACAGCTAACAGCAAACCTAAAGGGCGACGGTATGCATCTGCGGGTAAACAATTGGAAAGTACAGCTACAGGGACAGAAGATTGGCCTGCTTTGGACGAGGCCCCAATTAACAAGCCTCCTCCAAAATCATCGATAGATATTAAGCTTGTTCGGTTTGCATCTAGTGCAACTGAATCCACAGATTCTGGTGGAGAAGATACTCCGCCCCAAAGTCAACTTAGTCCAGACAAATGGCCTTCCATAGCAGCAGCTGTTGGTGAGCCAAAATCTCCAAAATCTGCCAATGACGAAACTGGTGAAGGGAATGGAAATGATGATGTTTCCCCAGTTGTGGTATGTATTGAAGTCGAGTCCAACACTGAGGCAATCGGAGTAACAAATGGGGATGTTTCTAACGAAGAGGCAGGTGAATCCGAACTTGCTGCTGGAGAGGAACGAAGTAATTCAAAGAAGTCCAAGAGAAGTATGTTATTTCTCGTTTGTTTTCGGTTGTAATGGTTTTCCTCTTGCAAGTCATAATAGGGCGTAGTAGTTATTACGATGATGAGTGAACTTCTTTCCCCGACTGATGTGGGAATCAATACGTGATGATGTATGTTGTTTGCTGAGTAGTAATGTTTTCCGAATTACTTTTATTCGTTGTGTCGATTTCGAGCTTTGAAGGTAAAATGCAGGATCATTACGGAACAAAAAATGTAGGATTTAGGTAGAAAACTAATAACCATTATCGTATTAAGAATTTGTTTCGATTTTGTAAGTTTAACTGTTATTTTTATCGAAAATGGTCGGAATATATGGTTTGGTTTAGTCTACACTGGTCGGACGTATTTGGATCAGACCATGCAAGCCACTAACACAGATTGTTTCGAGGTCAAAATATCCATGTGTATTTATAAACTGTAGGTTTTGTTATTGAACTTCCATATCGTTTGTGAAGAGGCAAAATGTCGCTTGTCCTATTGCCTCTTTACGGACGATATGTAAATACATGTACATACAAATCATGTTTTGTTTGGCGGGTTAGTGTTATTGTTTACTTCGTCGAGCAGTTACACAAAGCTTAAAAACATCAAGCCAACAAGAAATTATTAAAGCCTTGTACAATTAATACATGATTACAATGATTTATAAGATGTGGGTACCTGTGTTATCACTGCTTACAGCTGAAGCTTGTCTTATGAAAAATGTAGGTAGTAAGACAACAAAAATGTATGGCATTTTTCATAAGAACGACACCTCAGACATTTCTGTCGGCATAGACACAACCATCAGATTATATTATGTACTGCGGCTAAGTGAGTTCGTTGTTTAAATTTAATGTTACTTACCTATTTATTTCCAGCTTCAAGACAGAAGTGGGTTCCCCTTAGTCTTCCAGAAGCTGCAGCTCCAAAACCAAGGTCTCCAAGAAGAGATAGAGGTCATGAAAGATCACCCAAGTTCAGAAATCCAGGTAAGTTCAAGGAAATATCCATGTTTGTGGATTTTAATCTACTTTTGCTTGACAGAAAATACCTGTTTGAGCTACCACTGCAAAGTTGGCATATGTTATTGATAAAATTATGTTTACTAAAGAATTCGACGCTCCCGTATCCTACCGTCCTGCGCCACGTGGTCGGCGGGGTGGAAATGCGTATAGAGGAGGTCGAGGTGCAATCCGATCTGGCGGAAGGTTTCAGAGCTTTCACAAAGAACATCACGAGCATAGATCTGCTGTGCACCGTGAAGATTATACAGACTATCCTCCAGATTTTACTACGCTATCCTCTATGTACCCGATGTCTGAATTCGTTATGCCCTACGTTACTCACGCATATGGACCACCAGCGTTTGTGTCTTCCACTTTGGGTGCTCCTAACATCATGGCTACAGACGCTGGAATACCTTTCGTACCCACAGAAGAAAACGCTCTAGTGATTGATATGGTCAAAAAGCAAATGTAGGTTCTGTAAATACTATTTTAGTTAGTAGCACATCAGTGTGCTAAAATCATAACGTACTATTATACATGTAGCATTAATAGAAAACGATCAGGGTGTTAAATTGGTAAAGAGACAAAGGGTTTGATGGTGGCCTGGTAGTAAGTTATTGGATTATGTTTTATCATAAAAAAATGTTGTAAAATTCCAGTGAGTATTACTTCAGCCTCGAAAATTTGGAAAAAGATTTCTTCTTAAGACGGAAAATGGACCCAGATGGTTATTTAGCTGTGCGATTGATTTCGTCGTTTCATCGAATCAAAAATATGACCCAAGATTACGGATTGGTCTTGACAGCAATTCGTTCATCTCCTGAACTGGAGTTAAGAGAGGATATGAAAAGTGTGAGGACTATCACAAATCCTGAGAAATGGCCAATCCTAGACAACTTGTTACCCCCACTACCGCTACCAGCACATCCGACAATGATGATGCCTGTTTCTTCAGGCATTGGTATTCCGCTACCGTCAGGAAAACACAGATCACTTTCTGAAAATGGGGAGATGCTCAATCCAAATGTGCCAGAATTCGTTCCCAAATCTTATGTTGCTACTGCTAAGCATGACAAAGGAGCAAATGATATAAGTACCTTAAAAGATAATTCTAATGACATCACAACTGTTGCGAATGGTTCACGCGATAGTAGTATACAATCATCACAGTCTGCTCCACCAGTCATCGATGTCAAGAGTGGAGGTACATTTTGTTTAATTTCCAGAGTTTTTCCAGGATTGCAGTAATATCATTTTATTGCTAAAGAATGCTTATTTGAATCACTAATCGTTATGATTACTTCAAGATTTAGAACTTCCGGACGAAGGAAGGACGTACGCAGTGCACAAGACTGAAGACCTACCACGCGTTGGTGCTACGATGCCCACGAATTCTGCTCAATATGAAAATGACCAGTTGGAGGCATGGCAGAAGGTTAAAAGGAAACCGAGGCCCTCAATCACTAAAACTTCTAGGAAGTCTCTAACGGCCTCAGATATGTCTCCTCTACAAGCAAGTGAAGAATTGGATTTCCAGTTTGATGAAGACATCAGTCCTCCAACTCGGCAAAGGAATTATTCTAGTAGTCGCTTTAGTCTGTAAGTTCGATTTTTGTTTATACTTTTCGCTGGGGAAGAGTCAGTTTCACATAAGCCCAGTTTCTGTTAGACAAAATGAACTTAATGTTATAATAGCGTACATTGGACGACTGGACGCGACGATGTAATTGTTTGTAAATTCCTCCTGGACTTATTTACATCGATACTAAGATAAAGCGTGGTCCAAACTGACTTTTCGCCCGCGATACAATTATAGTTATTCATGCTTCATTTACTTTTGACCATGATGAGTTAACTTCTTTCCCCGACAGATGTGGAACATGTTGATATATGTTGTTTGCTGAGTTGTATAAAGTGAAAATCAGATCAACGTGTCACTGGTCAGTAGTGTAGAATGTGGTTTAATCATTTGGAATATTCAATTCCAGAAATGACGAGTCTGATCTTGATGATGATGAGCTAAGTGATAGTGAAATCGATAAAATCGTGATTTTCACGCAAAAGTCAAGTGTTCACCCCCCTGCTCAAACTGTTGCTCCAACCACACGACCAGCCAAGCACGAAGGTCATGATCGAACTGGAGATTGGATATCAAGAACCAAGATGACTCAAGAGTTGGCTAAAGTAATCAATGAAGGACTTCGTTACTATGAGGATAATCTGTGGATTGATGGAGAAGGTGATGGTCGTGTGCTGAACAAATCTACCAGCTTTTGCACGGTTAATGTTATCAGCAAAGAAGATTTTGAAAAGATAACTCCTCCGCTACCTAGAGCCATTAACCCTATGTTTCCACCAGCTCCTCCTACTCCGTTCAACACTCCTGTGACTATCGCTCAACACCAGGTACATATTTCTGAATATTGCTTTTTCACCCTTTCGTAGATGTGTGCTGATGTTCTAAACGAGTGTATGCTTTTTTCGTTAATGGTAGTTACGGAATCCTGCCGCTCGTCCAAGAAACAAGAATCGTTCCCACCGTCGTTCATCTCGGTTTTATCCTGTTGTCGAAACGTCTTCCAGTGTGAAAGAATGTAATGTGGGATGGATTTTGGACTGCCATGATCCACGAGTTGTGTCATCCTCAAGCATGTAAGTCATCGTGTCCAATGCGTTTCCCATATTTGATTAAGAATAAATAATTATTACAATGATGAGTAAACTTCTTTCCCCGACTGATGTGGTATCAATCGTGATGTTTTATGTAGTTTGCTGAGTACCGTTAATACTAGCCACTGAAACTTTAGCTTCTTCCTCGATTAAAATTCTTTCTGTTGACATCTAAAACAGTATTTGTCCAAATCGATAAAAAAAGTCGTCTGCGCATATAATTACCAAATAATGAGCAACAGCTGGCTGAGTACAGTTATATATACGTTTGTTAAAGACTTGCAAAAAATGTTTTCTCAATTAATGTACTTCACCTTTGTAGTAATGCTGGAACTAGTCCAGCCGATAGCAGCCTATCATCAAGCCTACCTCAATCACTTCCTAAGTTTCAGCATCCCTCTCACACGTTGTTGCAAGAAAATGGATTTGTTCAACAAGTTTATTTTAAATATCATGCTCGATGTCTGAAAGGTAAGGTTTTAAGTTAATAATTTATGTAATAATGGTTATGTTTCTCATTTCAGAGCCTTTGTTAATTTTTTTTTAAATTTCGCAGAACGAAAGAGATTGGGACCTGGCCAATCTCAGGAAATGAACACGATGTTTAGATTCTGGTCATTTTTCCTCCGCGAAAACTTCAACCGAAAGATGTATGAAGAGTTCAAGACGCTTGCATTGGAGGACGCAAGTGTCGGATTTAGGTACGGTTCACAGAATTTACCAATGAATGCATTCCGTATAAAATCTGTGAAATCAAGTATGTATATAAACGTTATTTTCAATGCAGATATGGATTGGAGTGCTTATTCCGATTCTTCAGCTACGGATTGGAATCCAGATTCCGACCCCAACTTTATAAGGATTTTCAAATCGAAACGCTTAAAGACTACAAGGCTTCTCAACTCTATGGTTTAGAAAAATTTTGGGCCTTTTTGAAGTACTACAAACGTGCTAAGGATCTCCAAGTGGATCCGGAAATAACTGAAATACTTCAACAATTCAAAACCATCGATGACTTCAAAAAAGCTGTATGTAACGTTTCTATGTCTTTAGACATTGTCGAACAGATGAATTGAATGTTTGGTTTTCAATAACGTCATATGTATTTTCTAGAACG
Organism: Ptenothrix huangshanensis; assembly: GCA_036851915.1. Taxonomy (NCBI): domain Eukaryota; kingdom Metazoa; phylum Arthropoda; class Collembola; order Symphypleona; family Dicyrtomidae; genus Ptenothrix; species Ptenothrix huangshanensis. The sequence goes on from JAAXYX010000920.1 coordinate 20,694, forward strand.
AGGAACGTAAAGGACCAGAGCGAAGAGTCCGTCGTTCTTCGGAGTCGGATCGAGTTGGGCAGTTGCGGAGTTTCCCGGCAGTACGTCGAAGACGGGCTATTTCGGAGTCACAGCCACAGAACTCCAATGAAAAATGAGGGACAGGTTCTTTCTTGCCATTGGTGTTTTTATAATTGTTACGATAAGTATCATATTATGAAGAATATGTTATTAGTTGTTTTTTCAATGTAGTTTAACAAACTATGATGTAACAATTTGTGTACGGTGTACTGAGTATACTGTTCTTCATGCATAATTGAGTAAGTACGTAATTGTACATACGTAGGTCTGTCTCGCCTTAAAAAGAATAAACTTTACTCGTACGTTTGATTAGATTTAGGTACAGCTTCCTTTCTTACAGTTTATTTTGAAACAATAGTTGAGGGTATAATATAACTAATAACACGATGCCCAGTAAAAGCACCAGAGCAGGTAGAACCAACTAAATGTGAGTGAAGCAGTATCAGTTTTGACCCCAAGTCCTCAGTTCGCAAGGATTTGATAATTAAAGCGTGTGTAAACATCATGTATTTAAAATAATTATTCTTGAAGATTATACTTTGAGTTTCTACGTTCGTGGAATACTAATATCAACGAATTCGAGTACGTACATACGACTGGTAGATAATACTACTCCAAATTTTAAAAACTTTCATTTTCTTTTGTTTTTATTTTGGAGAGGAATGTATTTTAAATTAATGATTTAAAAGTTAACTAGCTTTGTAAGAAAACTATTTGTATATATTTCTACTGACTCGATCTTGATGGTATGATAATCAAGCGTATAACTTTTTAGATCGCAGGTTTGTCTTGGCTCTGTCTTGGTTTTTGAAATCAAACGTTTTATTTTGGAATTTAAGTTCGAACATGAAAGAATAGACATGGTTGTTTTTCTGATCACTAATTAAAGTTACTTGTCGAATTCTATCATAAGTCATTCCCGAATGCTTTTTATCTTTAAATTAGTTGTCTTGCGTTCCAAAGTTATGTAGTTTGCAGCACTCCAGTTTTCACACTCAACACTTGTTTTGACTATCTCAGATTTTGCCGTACTTGTTAGCTCTCCAATAATGTCATTTTAGCAAAGTAAAATTTCCCACAAATATGGGTGAAATTACTTCTAGTAAAATTATGGTATGCATGTGTTTGTGTTGTACAGTACCGTTCTGTTTTATCATACAATAGTGATTTTGTTTGTTCAGTTGATTCGTTTAGTTTATTTTTTCCTTTTTTGTCGAGATTGACCTACTTGTTGCGATATAGGTATAATAGTGGTAGCGAGTGTAAAATCCCGTAGTTTATTAATTGTACGAGTTGGTAATTAATAGTTATTTGTGTAACTGATTCGTTAAACTGAAAAATATATTGATCGCATGGTAGTGAGTATCATTCTATATTCTACTCTGTTTAGTTCACGAGATAAATATTATCGATATGTAATTAATTGACATAAATGAATATATAATACATTATATAATATTATTATTAAAAAAAGCATATACAATATTATACTTTACTTTTTGATTGCCGTTCATTTTAAAAATGGGCATTTATTGTCAATAAAAAAAAATAAAAACCCACATTTTATGTTCGTCTGTTTTTAGTTTATTTTTCCTTAAAAGCAACTTACCTTTCGTAGAGTGTCCATTATGTTCTGTCCACGCTTTCTATATTTAGCTTCCCTGGTTGTGATGCAATTCTAAATCGACTATCACTTCCTATCAGCTTGCACTGGTTGTTGTTGCCTTAAATATATTGTTTATGCAAAAGCCCAAATTTCGAAACACGATGTTTGAATATATACCTTTAATAAGCTTACAGTCCATCGCGAAAGTCGTGTAGTTTCAGTAAATGATACAATAAAGAGTAATCTGCTAAGATGTAAGTAGCAAATAGTAATCTAATGAAAAATAATTACTGTTAGTCGTGCCCAAGTGCATCGTAGCTTAATAAATAAAATGCATAGGAATGTGTAGGTGTAGGAATAACAGATTTAAAAATATATGGGATTATGGGGATTTGGTAAGGAAATTCCAAAAGTGACTGCGTAATTGTTCAGACACTTTTCATGAAGCATAGCTGGATTCACAACTATTGATGTTAATGCGTATTATACAAAAAACGGGGTACTTACAACAAATTATGCAAAAGTTGAACATTATTACAGAAAATAAATTACGAGTTTACAGTGTTAAGTAAATAATATAATAGACGTATACCCCACTCACTGTAAAGTCGTCGTACTTGCAAAAATGTAAAAGTTACTATGGTCATGTAACATTTTTTAAAGCAATCCCACAGTAATTTCGACAATTCTACAAAATTATTTAAGTGCATCTCCTTTACAGCGACTAGGGTATATCTCTAATATTGTAACTATTATAATCACATGATTAAACTTTTGAAATATTTATTTCAACTTACTTACTATCTATATTATAATTACTATGATATAATTATACACACATATATATATTGTACTAAAATAATTTGAAGGGGGTTATTATTATTATGAATGATAAAAAAGGTGAAAGTATAGTTAGCAAAGTATTATTTGGAATCATAAAAGATGGTTAAATTTTACATTTAGAATAAGTTACCGAAACAAAAAGTAAGCCTCCGTAAACCAGATGAGATCTTATTTTCTGTAAATAGTTCTAATGTATTTTCTATTGAGTGTGTCGACTGTTTAAAAATACAAAAAACAAAAACCATGCAAAAAAAGCTGAAGCGAGTAAAATAAAATATTCTAAATTACGTAATAAATAATACAAAACAAGTCCTGAAATTCTGGGTTGGTGGAAAACTAACTCGTTAATTCTTTCATTAGCAGAGCATGCATACTTTGCATTTTGCATATAATTATATACATACCTATACACTCAGTCGTTGAATGTTCCAAACTTAAACAACTTTCTCTTAAAGTTTTGCTCTTTTAGTAACTAGTAAATCCATATGGTTTTGTGCCTTCAACCACGATATAATGTAATTATATTGTTTACCATGCCCGTGGACATAGTGCAATACCTGTATGCTTCCGTAATTAAACCTTCGGTCGTTTTCTCATTACATTTATATTTCAAAATTTGTGTGTGCAAGGAGAGCTATTTTAATGAACAATTAAATACTTGTTGCTCAAGTCTGTGGATGTGTAGGCTGCTCTTTCCTAGAAGCATTTGATTTTACGTATATAGAGTTAGTTGAAAGGCAATGAATTGGGCATGTACATGATGAAGAATGGCAATTTAATGGGTGTTTTCCCATGGGAAATGCGGGTGGAGAGCAACATGACAATAAATTAGAGAGATAATTAGGCAGTGACAATGATTTGCTGGGATCTTCGACATCGTTGGAATTATTCTTTTGCCTTTGAAATTACAATTAACATAGTTGAGCCGACTCCTCCGGGTGTTTTAAATTATCACGATAATATAGACCTAAAAATAAAATTCCCTGCACAGCATACATACTTTCAAGCCAAGTACGTAGTAGCGCAGAACGCAGATAGGCACACAAGTTGTGTACTTATTACAAGAACTCCGTAGAATTTCTTCCCGTCTCGGCAAACATGACTCATTCACTTTCCCCGTCTCACAATTCCGTTGTACATCCCTGCCGATGAGTGTGTGCAGTGTCTTTCTTTCTTTACTAGAACTGAAAGGAAACGTGATTCAGGCATTCAAGGACTTTAAATGCTTACTGTTACACGGTTCCTGGTTGCTAGTTGTGCGAAGATGGAAGTGAAAACTTTACGGCTGATACATAAACATTTTAAACATAGTTGCTAACAGTTTCATCATAGCCACAGCAGTCGGAGCCTTCGACTCGGAGTCGACAATTTCCATTGTATGTAGGTATATAGTGCTACGTCATAAACTACTGGCTATTCCACTGTCCTCCAGATATAAAAACAAAATCAGTATGCATCTGCCATTTTAATCCAGCTTTTTGCGTCTTCTCACTAGTCAGTCTCAGCCTTCTCGATAATAAACCGCTTCTGCACGTACGATGCGAATAGTAGGAACCACGATCATTGCCTATTTGCATATGTTAAGTCATGTACCTAGTAAGCCATTTAGGTGTAGGAACATTTATGCTCAGGCAAGACAAGAAATGTAGCATACGCGTCCCCACATTCATAAAATTCCTCAAGTTCAATTTTTGTTTCGGCATATAAGCATAGTTGTAAGTTTCCGTGGCTTTCGTCAAGTGTTAACGTTGATCATTTGATCTTGTGCAAATTAGCCTAATTTATTTTGAATATTAAGATTAAATAACAAGTGGTCTGGCTCATCCAGTGCTGGTGATAAAGATAGCCAAATGGCCCTTGTCCTCATAACTTACTAACCAGGAATATTACATTGAAAACTTGCTAGATTAGATAAATGTAGTTCAACATTTTCAGCATTCTGATCAACTGTCTGCGTTGAGATGCATACGGTGCATGTTACATTATACCTACCTACTTTCCTTTAAAGTAAGTGGCTATAATAATAATATTATGGGATCTATTTCTACTTGACTGACACCGAGGCAATAATACCCCAGAACTCCAGTCGGTGCCTTAGTCATGTGGTTGGCTTTGGCTTAAGCTTCGGGTTCAATTTCGGTTTTGGGTTGTAACTCACAGTCGAAGCTTTTGTAACTTTTATATCGTCATTTTAATCATAATGGTGATGTTTAGCTAGTAATAGATATACATATGGTAGTTGTTTGTATAATGCTCGGTTTGTTTATCTAACCAGATTATGAGGTTTTTAATAGCTTAATGTCGCAATCCCCCCGGCATTATTTTCCGTGTTATATTATAGCCTCTCTTCATTAACTTGATAGCGATGCATCATTAACTCTTGGTTCGTAGTTTAACAGCAGACCTTTTACTTGACTAATAGTAAGTCAGTCGTTCAGCTCACCATGGGCAAATAAAAATTGGAAGCTTATGAAACCATAGGCAGGTATATACCTGTTTCGTTTATTGATTGTCTCATGGAAGGACACATACGTAATTGAAGTAATTGTGTGTAAAAATGGTTGTATTGGAATGTATTCATCAAATGCATATGTATGTCTAGATAAGCTTCAGGTACTTCCCTAGTCACTCATATGGCTTCGGACCACGAGGACAATTACAGTTGGCTGCGTAATACATACCAAGTTGTAATGTACAGGAAGAATTGAATTCTATTTTTAACCTGAGAAGACATCTACCTACCGTTTTAATGCTATGCGTTCTTTCTATTAGGTTCCTAAATCCTAACATTTTCGTTGTATATATACATACGTGGATGCCGTGTACAAATGTTTCTGCAAAAACTACATTATCTCCTTTAATTTATTTATTTCTTGTTTGGCGTAAAAGTGAAACAACAAGCGATTTGAGATATGTACATATTGTGGCAAACTAGTTACATGCAACTATTAAGTAACGTAGTAGGTTTTTTATCTATAATTTTTGTCGACGGTACTTTAACGATAAAGACGCAGGGTAGTAGTGATCACTAATATTTTTGTACTTTCAGCTTCTCAGGCAGTCTCGCCTTTGGTGAATTTAAAACTGCAGCACATCGCACTTCACACAGTAGCAGAGTGACTAGCCTTTCATTATAATTTTCTCACACCCTTCATTTAGACGAACCACTAACCACTTTTCTGTTAATCTTACTCTTTTCTAATTCTAGCTCCCCCAAAATATCGATCTGTGTGGAGTATGTAATACGTACATATGTGTTACACAGATTTCCGTAGGTACATACATGACGATAGTCAGTCTATAATACTACAGAGTTAAGTAAAGTGAATTGGTTTCCGTACTGTAGTAGGTATGCATTCTTTGGATAAGAAGAAACTTGAAGGAGCCTGCAATGCAGGGAACCATTTAAGAGTAGGTTCCCATTCATATCCTTGGATTGGAAGATGCAGTCAGCTCAACCAGGGTTATGGGCACTATGAGTCTTTTTGAGTGAATAGAAAAAGTAATGTATCCACCTATTTGTCTTTGTTTGTGTAGGAGCCACTTGTGCAGTCAGTGCAGGATCGAAGCATCATGCCAAGTGATGGGATCCTGTCCTAATGCATGCATTAAAGACGTTTTATACACGGCTACCATTTTAGGTGGCAACTGAGAATCCATTTGTGGTCAGCATTCCGGCGCCAACTATCTTCTAGCAATCAGACTCTGGAGATTTATCTCCACTTACAATACTTCCAGCTTCCACTTCCATATAGTTCATTTCGCTCACTTGTTCATTTCAACTGGGAAGTGTGGTATATGTATCACTTTTTCCGACTCTTGTTTTCATTTCAACTTCATATCAAATTATTAGTCGTGTCTTGTTTTATGTTTGGTGGTACAAGGAGGGAAATGCAACTTCATATCACATCACATAACAGCAATCGGCAATTTCATGTCATACTCTCCAGTTTTCTTTCATAATTATTAATGTCCATGATCGCACAGACTGTCCTTTACAGATATGACTGCAACTCTCTCTCAGTTCTATTTCAGACTCATTCCCAATAATTTAGGCCTGATTGAAAACACAAATAGAAAAGTTGTAATCCTAGCGTGTTTTTGATGCTGCAATCAATCTTTTCACGCACTTAAACTCACTCTCACGGACTTGGTTTTACAAGGATGAAAATTGACTTTCACTGAAGTGCAACGGCTATGACAACTGTAAAATGTTAAAATAATTACGAGTAACTAACTTTCAATGCAACAATGAAACCTGAAAGTTTTTAATTTTCACAAGATTTACAACAGTTTTAGTCTAATCTAGTTAAGCTACCTCATGGATACTGAAGTAAAATAAGCTAGCACTGCAATTATTCTATTAAATTCAATTTCTGTCTATAGACAAATGTGAGTAGTAGTAGCATATGCATCTGGTTCTGCTCAAAATACATTTTAAAGGACAAAGTGCGTGTACTATGTACATACGTACTCAGGAGCATATTTTACTGCGTTTATAAAGCGTTAAATAGACTTACAGTTTTGCACTTTTATATGCGTTTTACCTGCTTTAAGATGATCCTTTTTTACAGTGAATCTACCTACTATAGTACTAGTAGGTAATTGCGTTAATATTTTAACGACCTCTACTTCAACATAAAGTTAGCGAGCTTATACCTTTGATTGTAAACTTTTAAAATGCACTTCGCAACTCCCTTCTGTTCAACTGGAGTTTTATAATCCTTTAGATCCCAGACAAAATCGGTTCAATCTGGAAAGGAAACCACGGTGCATGTGGCAAAGGGATTTCCCAGACTTCTCTGATTGGAATGTCTACCATGTTTGTGTAACATCACGTTTTGAAATTGTCAATTTTAATTGATGTTGGCATACGAAAGAAAATAAACTTTTAGTCCCAGGCAAGGTTTCTATATTCCAAAAATGATAGCCAAAAGCGGACATCGTCATTAATGCAGCAAAACTTAGCATCCCTTCAGTAATCTCATAGCGCTACAAAACAGATGTTCGGCCTTGCACCGGCAGCGATAATGTTTTCCTTTTTGTGATCCCTCACGAATTAAATTTGCAGTCTTAGCGGTCTAATATTATTAGACACCTATTGAGTTTAAATCGGATGTAGTTATAGTTAACGATTTTTTCGTAATCAAATATGTACACGCGATTTTTACCTGACTACAGTCCTTTTGAACACATGCTTTGGAATCATATACATAAGAAAATACGACTTGCTAAAAAGTGCATATGCCTGGGAATTATTTGGCATTCCATAGTGATTGTTAATAACATCTTTCGGTAGAAAGCTTTGTACAGTTAAAAAAAATTAATAAATTCAAATATTAAGATGTGTGATGCGTCTTAGGTGAAGTTGAGATTTATTCTACGTACGGTATACAAAATTAGTTGGTGTTTGGCGTTTCAGATGCATCAGCTGTTACAGCGTTATCTGACTTGTCTTAAAATGAAAATAAATACAAATATAAATAATAAACAAATGAAGGGAGTTTATAAATAGTAACTGCA
>JAAXYX010000921.1:0-28724 GCA_036851915.1 Ptenothrix huangshanensis
GCATAGGAGCGGCATGGTGGAGCTTAAAGCTTCTGGGCGGAGCTTATGCCGCTCTTTGCGATGAGCGGCACAGCAAGAGCGGCATAGGAGCGGTATAAGAGCGGCACTTCGCGCCTTCTCATGCACCCCAACCCATAATTGTATCGATCGGAATCGATAAAGTTTATCCCAAAAATGGCCAAAGTTAAACCGGTGGTCAAACTGGAGAAAGCACAAAGCTCGTCTGCTTTGTTAATGAAGGAGCATGTAAGGAATGTTTTATGAAGCATTTTTTTGTAATTATAGTTAATTAAATTAATGCATTTAAGTATGTACATTAACATGTAGATATGTGATTACTGAATTGATTTTAATTAACCAACTGCCGGTATTTAACTCATTCTTTCATTTCAGGTGCAAGTCAGATACACCGGAGATTGGAGCTCGGATTCGAAACTATCGGCAATCGCAAATGGTTACTGGGAAGATCCATTTCTGTCATTTTTTAATACAGTAAATCCCATTCCAAAAAGAACGTCTCTTATCTGTAGAGGCTACTATGTTCGTTTCCGTGTCTGTGATTTTTTTGTGAGAAATATTTTGGACGTGACTAAAGAGCCTATTCAAGTAAGTCCGTAGTAGTAAAAAAAATAATATATATCGTCGTTGAAGGTGCAAAAANCATTTTTTAATACAGTAAATCCCATTCCAAAAAGAACGTCTCTTATCTGTAGAGGCTACTATGTTCGTTTCCGTGTCTGTGATTTTTTTGTGAGAAATATTTTGGACGTGACTAAAGAGCCTATTCAAGTAAGTCCGTAGTAGTAAAAAAAATAATATATATCGTCGTTGAAGGTGCAAAAATTAACATCTTTTTCGTAACGTTATGGGATTTCTGAGAGGATGTTAACTTTTGCACCTTCAACGACGATATATAGAATATAAATACCAAGGCACATCTCTTGACAGTCTTGACTTTCTGAATATTGCATTTTATGCGCTACTTCGCCGTATAAATATTCAATCGACTTAGAGCTAAATTACTTAATATTCACGATGATTTTAATGCTTTGTAAATCTTTCTTTTAGATTGTGTCGCTGGGATGTGGAATGGACACAACTTTTTTCCGAATGCTTCCTCAATACGAGGCAAAGATATCGAGATTTTTCGAACTGGACTTTGAAAGTGTAATTAAAGCCAAGAGACAAGTTGTTAGTACTAATGAAATCCTACAAGTAATGAATGGGGGCAAGTTGTGTTTACTGGCAGCAGATTTACGAAATCTTGAAACCCTTCGAGATATTTTGAAAAAGGATAACTTTGACTTTAATAAGCCAACCGTATTCTATTCCGAATGTGTTGTAAATTATCTGGCACCTAATGAGTAAGTAGCTTCTTTTATGTATACTTCGAGAGAAAACTTTGCCCTTCTATTATTTACTTATTCATGTTACATATAGATGTTGGCACATATCATGTATTACGTAATGTTACTAATTATTTTATAATGTTTTCAGAAGTAAAGCTATTCTAAAGTGGATTGTGGACAACGTTCCCAAGTCAATGTGGCTGGCATACGAACAGTGTAATGCTAATGATAGTTTTGGTAAAATTATGACTAAGCATTTTGAAAAACAAGGATGTCCTCTACTCTCCCTCTCCCCTAATCCTGATATGGCATCTCAGAGAAAAAAACTTGAAAATGTGGTACGTAAAAATGTCCTTATTGTTCGCTGATTGCAAGCAAGGTCAACATACCTGTTCAAAGGAATTCACACAGAAACTATGAAAGTCTTGAAAACCTTGTTCCATGCCATACTTTAAATCGTCGATTTTGCTCGCTTACTAAAAAATTTGCTACAAGAAAAAATTATTTATTTTTGAAAAATTGGGATAGAGATTAATTAAAGTTCTTTTTACACATTTGCTCCAACAGGGATTCCAGACGCAAGTTGTTCTCAACACGTGGGATTGTTTTCTGTATCTTACACGAAACGAGAATAATCCATTTCCAAAAATTTCTTCAACTCGGCAACAGTTTGACGAATACGAAGCTCTTCTAACAACATGTCTTCACTACTCAGTCCGAATTGGAATGTCTGGTATCACCGGGCCTATATTTGACTTCATCACAACAACTGCCGCCGCAATTTCCCAAATTGTGGAGCCAAACGAAAATTTGAAGCCACCCCAAAGAGCGTTGATAACAGTTGAAAATAGTTTTGAGTCTGGATGTGAAATCAGAGAAATTAGAACGCAATTGACGGCCCATACTTCCGTTTCGTGTGGTACTACGAATGAGTTGTTTCTCGTGGGAGGGATTAAAAACTCCTCCATAAGATCTGCTCGCCTGGATAAGATTCAGATTCAGTTTTCTCCGGTAGAAACACGGGACTGTTTGTGGACGGAAACGATTCGAGAGGAAAAGATATATTTTGAAAGGCTCTACTCTACAGCTGTCTTTCATCCACTTTCCAGATCATTCTATATTTTTGGAGGGAGGAAATCACCTCAGGTTCCATGTAGCACGGATCTTATCCAAGTTCTTGCTAAATCCTCACATGTCCTTAAGTCACTAAACTTTGCTGGGGACAATTGTCCCAGTCCAAGATGGCGTCATGGGATGGTTCTCGCAGGGCAGTCTCTGCTCATTTTTGGGGGCAAAGATCACGAGGTAAGATTTATTTTCAATCAGCCAAGAATTCCGTTAGGATTTGCTCAACTTCTAATAATTGATGAATGTTATTTTACATGGTTCATTGTGTGTTGATTTAAGGTGGTGTTTGGTGATTGCTGGACATTTAATTTAATGGAGGGTAGCTGGACGGAGCAGAAACCTAGTCAGACTCCCTTACCTTCTGCCCGTCATTCCCATTCCATGTGCATGAATGCAATAGACAATCAAGTGTACTGTATCGGCGGCATTCTGAAAGATGACACAACCCTTTGTGTGGATGCTGTTTGGAGGTATACACACTCCAGTCCCAGTGACAAGCAGGAGATCAAGGGACAAAGTGACAGCTCTGAATTCCAGTCCAAATGGACAAATTTACCCGAATTAAGTATTTACGGTAGGCGAATCGGCCACTCGACTGCAGTACAAAATAATACGCTTTTTATCGTTGGTGGCATCGGGGCCAATTCTTCTTCCAGTCTTCAACATTTTGTAACGCTCATCAATTTAAGCACGCAAGTTGTTAAGACGATTGATTTGGATCTTAGTCCACATAATCTATTCCTGCCCTTTGGGGTATCGCTATCAGCCATCAAAGATATTGGTATTGATGCTCAAATCGACAATCTGGATCTTGATTCGTCTACGAATTCTAATCAGGAAAAGAGCAAGAGCAAGGCCAAGGACATGGACAGGATAAAGCTCGTTGTTTATGGCGGAGGTGGGAATTGTTTCTCCTTCGGCTCTCATTACAATGACTGGGCTTTTATTTTACATCTTGACAAACCAATGTTTTCTGTCGCATGAGAGACGAAAAGTAAGTCGAAGTCGAAATAATAAAAATGTGCTGTTTTTAATCTCTCCGTGTGCGTTGTGCTTTTGAAATGTAATGCACTAATTAATTATTAATTATATCTGGTTGTGATGGATTTCATGTGCATTGCAATTTTACTATAGGTTAATAGGTTCTACTATTCATGTGTTAATTGTTGTACACAGTTTATGAATTTTCTTATTTTTTTTCATTTCCGTATTTATTTATTTTTTCATAATACATTTGATTACGTGGCGTGGTGTCGTGTCGTGCGCTACAATGTCCGGCAATGTATGCGATTTTTTTTTACATTTTTACGTCAACAACGAACAATTGAGTAAAACATTCAAATTAATAATTAATATCATTATGATAGGCAGAGGCGCGACGCTTTAGTTTTAGTTATTTCTCACCTTTATCATTATCGATTTTCACTTTTTCCCCTCACTCATCGTTGAAACTAGCTTGGAAAGCAACAAACAACGGACATTGAACAGGAAATGGGCATCATATCATGAACAACTAGAGCTACTTTGTCTAACAAATGCAAATGCGTCCAAGTTTCTCAATCACATAACATTCGAGAAAATAAAATACAATAAAATAAAACTTTCACAACTGAACTGAGCTGAACTATGAATTACATACTTAATTACTTAGCTGAAAATTAACGCCATACTGATAAAACACTAACTGATTTATATTTAATTTAATCACTAACAATAACACAGATAAAGGACCATTTTAATGGATTTTTCACTAGCAACTAACTACACAGTCGCCGTATAGTCAACTACTGATTCTATATAGTCATTATTACAGTTAGTTGGAGAAATTGTTCCATTTCTCAATCTATTTATCACCACTACCTTGCTTGTTTTGCTTTTGCTTTACTTCACTTTGCTTTGCTTTACTTTGCTTTTGCTGTCGCTAATATTCGTCCGATAAGATTACGCAGTAATTTATTGTAATTATTGTAAACGCTACTAGGCATAACTAGGTAAGTATTTATAACTGTCAACAGTTAAGCGGAAGTAACCCAATCTTTTAGTAAATCATGGGCAATAGCACCTCGCGGTGGGATTATAAGGTCACCATTTTCGTTATTCACCATTAAACCCGGATTTTCCTTTATGCGTTGAAATGCCGCTCTCACTTCTCCCTTCGTAAACCATTTTGCACACTCCAGTTCCCCTTTGTCCATGTCGAACTAAACTCCACAACAAAATAAAACAAATTCAATAGGCATACATTACGTTTGAAAAAGCCTAACTACATAATGTATTTACTTCTTTCACTGTAATGAAAATAAAAAAAACATGCTATATTACGTTTTCTGAACCCGGAACGGCCACAGCACAACATCCAAGCATAAGTGAATCTTGTGGTAAGGCCCAGGTTTGGGATCCAAAGTACTTGATTTGATCCACAACGAGACCAACTTCTTCAGCAATTTCCCTCCTCACTGTATTCTCTAGATTTTCCCCTGTGCAACATAAATAATAATAAGAACCATGAATAAAATTATATTTAGTATCAATTATATAAATTCAATTCTACTTGATGTAATAAAATTCAAAATTGTAATGGCAGCGGGTACGTGCAAGTATGACTATAATACATGTAAGTAAATTTGTAATTGTAATCACAAGACAATGGCAATGACAATCTATAGATGACTATAATTATGTAATTGTATAGGTATATAAATGGAATAAATAAATGTAATGCTTAGTAATTACAGTCACTGACCAGGTTCAATAAAGCCTGCGATGCAAGAGTACATTCCCCGTGGATGTCTAGGTTGTCGTACCAAGACAGTTCGTTCATTTCTAGAATCCACAACGCGTGTAATTGCAACTGGGCATGTTTGAGGGTAATGATGGATTTTTGACGGATTACATGGTTTAGTACACATTTTAAAAGTTCCTGAGACATTACGAGTTAATGGACTTGCACAACTTGGACAGAATTTAAAACTTTCATGCCATTTTAACAAGGAGTAACCCTATAAAATCCATACCAATTATTAATCATTAATTACTTCGGTTAAGGTTTAGTTTAATAGCTAGTACTCAAATTTAAACGTAATAGCACCCACTTCCATTTAACGATTTAATATTTCATAATTATTTTTAAATAACGAAGGAATTAAATATAAATTACCAGAATAGAAACTAAATATTAAATATTATGGAAGTCAGGGATACAATTTCTAATTACCCTTGAAACTAAAGACGCATCCTTTGAATTAAGTAGCAACAAGGCTTTTCTCATATCCGAAAATCGCCCATTTTGTCTCCCTTCCACTTGATCTGGATCAACTGGACAGGCAAATAAAGGCTTATCTTCCGTATCTTCCTCGATGTTGAGTAACACGGAGGAAGATTTTAGCTCTTTGCATGCCGTCTCCGCTTCTAAAAATGCCAAAAATCATGACAGAACAAATTAAAAAATTATAATTAATTTGTTTAAAAATTCCGAAACCTAATATAAAGAAACAAAATAAATAGAAATAAAGAGAAAAAACAAAAAAAACCTTTAAAAGGCGCCCATGCAATGGATAGTCTTGGTGTGTCCGTCAAAAATGGTTTCCCTTTTGAGAATAAAAGGAAATTAGCCTTCTCAAAGACCTGCATGCAGACGTCATCGTTTTCCTTCAGCTGTTGCAAATACTTGGATTGTGCAACGTACTGAGCCATTTTCCTTACTGTCCAACTCATTCGGACCTGCAAGAATAGAAGTAAGTAATTACACCAGATCATAATTTCAAATTATCATATGACACCATTAGCATAATTAATTCATTTCCATCTTACAAAAATCTGTGTACATGCACAATGTACAAAATAATTTATTATTCACAGCTGCTAACGTCAGCAGACTACCTCAAGTTGCAAGACTCAACCGATTGGGATAGCTATATTATTATAGCTAGGAATTATTAATTATTATAGTTAAATAAAAATGAGCCAGAACCAAAACCAGAAGCCAGAGACCCAAATGAATTAAATTACTATGTATAATTATAATTACACAATTTGAATTTCATTTTTTTGGACGGCAATGCAAAGTGCCAAGACTTTATTCTGTTTGAATCCATCTCATTCATTCCATGTAACAATTAATGACAACTGTCATCTTCGTGTCGAGCTAGTGGCGGTGATGATGACGTGCGTACATAGTCGCAGTCAACACATTTCCTGATCACGAAACAAAATATATTTGGCACATTGAGGTCAAAGTTGAAAGCAATAAATTAATTCATTATCAATCCTACAGAAGAAGCGAAACAGCTGAGAAAACAAGCTCAATTTTAAATCTTGTAAATATCACCATCATTTACTGTAGTCAAATTATTGAAGTGACATACTAACGATAGAAGTTCTAGTTACAAAAAGCAAAACGTACTATTTATGCCTATGAAAAAAGTGCAAAACATTTTATTCAAGCATCTCAAAAATCTGCACAGGATACTATTTGAATCTATTAAATAAAGGATAAATAACAGCTTTTGCACATATTCAAAGTGCAAAGCATAAAGTTTGCAACACTTCAAAAAGATGTAAAAGTAGGTACTATTTACGCCTTTTAAAAAATTTAAATGATGTGCTAACAAGTAAGTGAGAAATGAAAACGCCGCTGCTGGTATCATTTTGAAAAAAGTGCATTTTATGAACCTATTAACTATTCCAAAAAGAATCTCCTCTGAAAATTCTACGAACTTGTTCCCAATTCCCATGCTCTTACAATCTTTTGCACTTTTAGAAATGGATAAAGGGCATTGACGGTAGCTGTTGTTAATCACATTTCTTGGCTATGAAAAATGAAGCCAACTAGAGTTGCATCTTAACGACGCGTTACAGTAAATAATGATAGCTAGTAATAAATGCAAAAACTGTGGCAGTAGCAATAAATAAGTACCTACGTAATCTACGTCCTATGTACAAATTAGTTATCTTATAATAACAAATATTGATAGTGATTAACCTAGACATGGCTCGGACTAAAGTTGAACTAAGTAATCTATCAATTTGAGCAAATAGAACACTCATAAGAAACAGGACAACAACCACTCAATAAAATTAAAAATTGAAAGTAAGCTACACTTCGAATCATTAAGTAATGTGAAGAGAGTTTATCTTCATTCCTTTCATGGACGAGATTTCCATAACCAGGGGACGAATCTGATTTTCTACAATCTCTGAGGTAATGCCATGCGACACACTGATGATTTTAAATGCTTCGGTGACGTACTCTTGAGCTAATTCATCCTTCTCCAAAAACCAAGATAACTTTCCCATTTTCAACAGTGTGATTCCCAAGTATGGATTTAATCCTAGTAAATATTTTCTGTAAAATAACGATTATAGATTACACAATTATATAATTGATTCCTACAATTTAATAGAATAAAAATATAACTTAATAATTGAATGTAAATTGTATGTAATACATTTTTAGTGTATGACTTACTTTTGGCCTTTAAGCGCAAGTTGGCCGTACTCAAAAGCCTTTTTCCAGCTTTGCTTCTGAACACATGCTTCAAATATCGAAAACGCTAAGTTAGTTTTCATCCAATGTGTGTCCGAGAAATTCAAAGAGTTCATGACCGAAATGCATGTCTCACACACATCTAAGTCTGGAATTACAAAATGAAATTATAAAACACTTCTAAAATCAAAATACAATTGAATTCAGTAGAATCGAACTGGTTTTCAAATTACTGTCTAAATTAAAAAAATCTAATAAAAATACGAAACAAACTGAAAGAATATTATTTCTTACAAGTCACTGACAACATTTCATTAATTTTCTGAAAAACCATCTCTTCTGTTTCAGCAACTTTACGGACATACTCAGGACTAAATTCGGTACCACACTTAGGACAACGATCGTAATGCTTTGGATTGACCTGGAAATAATTAAGCAATTTTTAATCAGTCATGACTCATGACTTACTATGTACACATAGTTCCATACAAATTTTTAAAACATCTCAATCAAATTCCAAATAAAGAGAGGAATGGATGACTTACCTCGCACTTCCGCTCGTCCGTACAGTATACAGAGAGCATATCAGAATCGAATTTCTGAATCGAGCATCTTTCACACTGACAATCGAAGTAGTAAACTCTTCTTAGATCAGAAATTCGTACGATCGATGGACGGAGAGCGTCTTGGTAGCAAATTGTAATTTTATCAACCTGTTTAAATTAACACATGTAAATAGGAAAAAATGGAACCCCACCATCGAGAAAGAAAGCTTCAAAACGTATGATCACATATCTAATTACAGGGAGGTTAGATGGTAGCGGTACAATGTTTCGAATCTCAACAGTCGTCGAGTGAAAAGTTGCCACAGCCATAGGCTCACAAGAGTGATCGAATATAGAAGCTCCAATATACAGACCACTTCCTAAATCTTGAAATTCTTGGTTACAAATGCTGAACGTGTTCACAAAAATCTAGAGCATCAATATCAAATCGATAATATCTCAAAATTGTGCACGGTACCTATCTTATGTAAGATGGGAAAATAATACAAATGTCTGAATTAGTTAAATTTTAAATGGGCTAAGTCTGTAGATAATGCTAAAGTAGGTATTACCCTGCCACACAAAGCAATAATTTCAGATTCGTTGGGTACAGTAATCTTTTTATGGAAACTGAGCAAAGATTCAATCACTTTACTGATAGTGTGGATTTGTTCCTGACGAACAGTGTCAGCCTTGACATCACTGTAATCTACAAAATGCCCGCATAAAACAGTGCACGAAATTCAATAAAAATTATAAGGTAATTATTTGTAAATAACCAATTTTCTTACGTGACATTAGGTCCTTGAACCGACGATGAGTTTTTGGTGGAACGATATCATAGTAATCGGATGCCGTCTGAAAAATCAAGTTAAGTTAAAATACTTGCAAAAATTCTCAATGGTTCATAAATAGAACAGGAACATTAATTTAGTATTAGGGCCAAGTAGCTATGAATACCGTCCTAAAAAGGTGGTTTGATTTTTATTGTAGTAATAGAAATTAAAATAATGTTATTTCATTCAGCTAAGTACTTACTTGAAGTCTGCAGATGATTCGCAGAAGAATTCGTGTGTAAGTTGTGGCGACTTTGCCATGGACCTGAAACCCTTTGCACTCCCACTTGTGCCCATCATTCCAACCATTCTTCTGGCAAGTCCGATCACAGTAACGAACTACATGGCATCCGGCACACCTTGACAAGGACAACTCACCATCCCCTTCAACTTTGTCCTTCCAACTTGATGTTTTCGTAAAATCAAATACGAATTTTATGCGGATTTTTTGAATTACTTTTACAATGCATTTTAACTCTAATTTGTTAACACATGAATGATCTTTTGCTTTCACGACAACGACACGTTACATTCTGGGGAACACTGAAAAATTGCTTTGGATTTAAACCGCATAACAATGAAGACATAAATTTCAATTCAACTTAATGCAAAACAGTTGAAGCGTCTTCACGAAAAAAAGAAAAGAACACCTTTTTTATACATTTTTTGCTAGATCGCTTCGATTCCCTCAGGAATTTCATACATTTTGTGAAAAAACTCATTATTTAAAGTTTTACAATTATAATAACTCCCAAAATAAATATCAAAGTTATTAAATGGAAAACGTAAATTTGTGTAAATAATTATAGGTATAGCCAAAATCTATTTTAAAAAAAAACCTCCTTCATATACTTAAATATTGAATACAAACCACTGAAACCATCTTCATGAAAGTAAACTATAAATAACAATCAAATGCACAATTCAATGAACACAAAGATCTTAAACCAGATATTTTTTGAAGCACAAGTCAAAAACGTTGGTATAATTATAACCAAATCACACCCAACACCCAACAAACCACGTCATAATTACTAGCAACCATTATTTGCATGTATTTTATGAAAATACGTAAAAAATGCACATCTATTAACCTTGAACCTTGAATACACATCGGTTACTAAAAATCAGTGACAGTTTAAAGCCCTGATTATGCTGGATGAGACACGGGAAAGCCACGGGATTTGAATTGAGCATGAATTCAACGGAGAAAAATCATGTTCTATGAAAAATCAAAACCGCAGCAGAAATGGAAATGGAAATGCCAAGCATGAAGCATGAAAAACAAGATCAAAGATCTATAATGAAAGGTATGAAATTTAGCTAGCAATTTCATGCAAAAAGGCAAAGTCAATAGACCATTAAAAAGTAAATAGAAATTATTATAGCTTACTTAAATTCAAAATTACTTATAATAATAATATTAAGGGTTTTCATTTTCTCGATACAAAGATATTTAAATTCTATTAAAATTCTGGAAAACTGCAAATAACAAACGAGCAACAATTTAAAAGTTTCTCTTCGGAATTTCAAATTTTATGTCGTTTAAAACGCATAACAATCCCGTAATTTTAATTTGTTACAAATATTTTGGAAACATGTTTCTCAGTATCACCAAAAATAATTATAAATACGTATTTCAAAAACCAATAAAGCATAATGAGAACCCTTTGCTTTTATTAAATTATTTTAAAGCAATAACTACATACATTACGACTATAACTTAAAATAATTAATAAATTACTATCTATCACTATTCATAGATAGCAAATAACAATTATTTAAATTAAACTAGGGTAAGTAAAGATTAACTAATTATTGTATTTGATTCTGAATGGTAAATACTACTAATATGAAAATGAAGATTACCTCTTGAAGCAAAAGTCGCAGCAGGTTTTGACGGATTCTTTATTGAGAGCGTAGGCAAATGGCTTGCACCGGAGAATCAATTGACCTGGTTTGATTGTCGTCGTATCTTTGTCAATGCTCATTATTTATTTCATAACCAAAAGAACTCAGTCGCTGGTTGTTTTGTTATTCTTGGTCTGGCTCTGGGTACTGATGACGAATATGATGGTAATCGGAGTCGGTAACTCAGGTGTTAAGTGTAATTGCAAAACAAACTGTATGTATACAATAATTATACTCTTGCTTATTTGTAATTTTAACTCTAATTATATGCACGCTAGCTTTGTAATGCTAATGCTAAATTGTAAAATTAAAATACTTAAATTCTTCTTTTAAACTCAAACCTCGTGGTTATATATCTCTAACAATTCGTAATGTTGTAGTGTAATCGTAATCCTAGGTAAATCCAAACCGTACTATGTATGATGCAAATAGCTACTATGCATCCGTATCCAAGACCAAGTTCTAGTTCTAGCCTGGATTAGTATCAGTATTCGGCACAATACCTATCAGTACTTCTTCCCTATAAGTTTATGTTGATACTGATGTTGGTGTTGGTTGTTGGTATAATCGTACAATTATATATCTCTAGTACAGATTACAGATATTCTGTTTATATACGAATTCGTTTCGTTCGATCATCGATTCTCAACTCAACTCAAGGCCTTTAATAATATTGAATGTTGAATTATTTAAATGATGTAGTAAAAGCACTTGAGATTACCAAACAAATTTACGACCCACAAGTTGAAGTTTCCTTTTACAACAAGTGCTTAACCGCTAAATAGTTAAATTGCAAATAGTAAATAGCTCAACCGAGTAACTCTCGAGTGATAAAGGAAATTTAGTTGTCAGTGTTTTATGCGTTCCTACTTCCAGCTGTAGCAAAGTTATTGCAGAGACGAAAGAAAGGACGAAGGATAATGCGTCAAAGTCTATCTGTAGTTAGTAGTCTAAGGTTAAAAGTTTTTAAACCTTGTTTCCCTATATCTAGAATGTAGATTCTCAAATGTCTATCTGTTCTATTCTCCTATCTACTGCTACCTCGATTATGTACTGTAAATACCCTGTGAACTCAAAAGGTTTACTTTTTTTTTATTAGGAACAAAAATAACTCAAACTATCACAAAACACATATAAGTAAGTAGGTATATTGAATATGCAGAACTCAAACTGAGTACAAATTCGAGTAACAAAAACGAGAACGAGATGCAGAGGAAAAACTAATTGACTATATTGTTAAACTTGTTACTTAAAACTGATGCAACTGATACCGGTTAAAAAAATAACTATGTTTTGTACTCTTGTACTAGAATAACCCTAGTCAAAATTCAAAAACCGCATTCATACTAAAAATACTTTCAACTATCAAGTCAGCCAGTCAGCACAAATATAGTACAATTACACAAGATTTCGAGCTGGGAGAATCCTTTGAAACATTTCAAATATCGCACACCACGTCCCACTCCTCACAACACGGATAGAGAGCGCATCCAGCTCAAAGGAATCGTCTGTTCGTCACACAGCTTCGTTCAAATAAATGCTTTTCTCAACTCTCAACCCGAAAATGCTATCGATCAATTAAATATTGTTCAGTTGTTAAAAGTAGCGTAACTGGGTGTAGGACTAGGCCTACAAAGGATTAATAAAAAATATACTGCCTTCTTTAAGATTTGCATGAAAAAGACGCAGTTTTTTTAAAAAATTACACGAATAAGGCTGAAGTTTTTGTGTTTTACTGCGAAAACGACGCAGTTTTTTTTAACTTTACACGGAAAAGGTGAATTTATTTGTAAATTTATACGAACAAGACGGAAGTTTTTTGTGCTTTGTTGCGAAAACGACGCAGTTTTTTAAAGATGTACACAAAAACGACGCAGTTTTTTTTTACACCAACAAGGCGGAAGTTTTTAGTGTTTTACTGCCAAAACGAAGCAGTTTTTTTAAAATTTACACCGGAAAGGCGTAATTTTTGTTATAAATTGACACTAGATAGGATGAATTTTTTAATTTACACTGGATGAGATCAAGTTTTTTCCAGGCCTATACGAAAAAAAATCCTGCGGTGATACTGAAAGGAGGGGATAGAAAATGAAGTTAAAAGGCTCTATAAATTTTTTTTGAAATTCAGAAACAACTTGTTATGATAATTTCAAATTCCCACAACTTTTCAAAATTAAGCGTATGTCAAAAACATAAACATATGTATTAAAGTTTTAAATATTGAGCCCGTTGGCGATTGCGATTGTGCAACATGACTTGACTTGACTCAACATTTTTCTCTTCATCTAAAAATCTATATAGGTAATCCCTTTTCCTTCGGGGACATTAGTATAAAAGATACTAGAAAATCTTTTTCTCGTTTTGTAAAACGGAAACAACTACTTACATACTTATTGCACAATTGATCCCAAGATTCCCTCAAGAAAATCACGTCCATTTACCCTAACCTTCGCTGAAGCATTACAAATAGCAGATCGCATTACAAGTATTACTTGCAATAGCGATTGCAATTGCACACCTGCCACCTTCAAAGCTTCCTTCACGAGAACATAAATCCAAAACATACACTACCTATTCAATTTACTTCACAGTCCTGACAAGTCTGCCAACAATCTCTCTTCGTTGATTTTTCTCTTAGATTCACTACCCAACTATCCACATCCTATTCACTATCCAAACTACAGTCTACCTTACAAATAATAACATGAAATAGGTATTAGAACTTTCAGAGTAAGTGTCATAATCTTTGTATTGGAATAAAACAGTAGCATCAAAACTAACGAAGCATGCACCTAAAATGACGAAAACTTACTTGTATGTATGTATTTAGTGTGATTATGAACACAGTTAGAATGCATTTTGGGCTATCAAAGACGTACTAACACGCATCTTAGACTGCAAGACTTTCTATTTCAAGAGCTTAAAAAAATGTATTATTTCGACAATTTTAAAACACTTCAAAAATTTAACACTTTCAAACATTTTATACTTTCTATTTTAACTTTTTCAAACATTTTATACTTTTTATTTTAACACTTTCAAACATTTAATATTCTCTATTTTACATTTTATATTTTCTATTAAAAATTTTTTTAAAGGTTTCAAAAATTCTCTTGTTACCAATTATTTTTGAACATGCCAAAATTTTGAAACTCATTAAGTGCATCATAAACAAAAAAACAACTTGTACTGGGATAGATTAACTTTTGCGTTTTATAATCACTTTAGATGATCCTCAGAAGCGTTTTTAGCTTTTCAGATTCACCAGGTTTACCGCATAATCTTAAAATCCAACTTCGTGCAAAATTAAAACTGTTTAAATATTGGACGCTAACAAATAAGGTAAAGAAAATATCATTGCATGCATTGGATTCTAAAGAACAACAAGGAGCTTGCATCACAAGCACTATCACAACACAAGGATAAGACGTAGAAGATTTCTACGTTTTAGTTTTCTCTCCGCGACGTCTTCCGGGATATGAGAAGACAGGTTAAGATCTCACAGGCATTTAATCCTCCTTAATGTATGTATAAAGAGTAAATAGTAAAAAGAGTCTCGCTGTTTAAATAAGACTGACTATTCTAAGCCCATCGTCCATGTCATAATCCTGTGTAAATAGAGATACATACACACTGCGGAAGGAGAAGGATAAGAAGCTGACGAAATCAGACAAAATATCAACAAGCATTCTGTCAACCGGACCCGTTAAATCATCAATTACAACTGAATATTTACTCCAAGTCTCCTAGCTCCAGTAACATTTACTCTTACTGTCAACTGACTATCTGTATCACGGGCATCTGTATTTACATCGTGTCTCGGTTTCTGTTGCTTTTGCCATTGGCTCCCTGTTGTTCCACTTAGTTAGTTGCCTAGCCTGACTAGTGAGTCAAGTCTAGATTGGCATGCCATCATGATTTGGCTACACTTTCGACATTTCGCTCTTCATTTGACTCTCAGCGGAAGTTGAATGGAAAGCCCTTAAGGCTACAATGTAGTTTGATATGTATATGGCTCTAGCTGTGGCATTAGGTTTCCCAAGACTCGAGACTCTAGACTTGAAGGAGGAAAGAAGGAAGATCATGTATATGCAAATAAGTGTAATATGTACCTCCTTACGTAATCACACATTTGCTGGAAATACCCCTATAGTTAGGTAGGTACCTACATACCTACATATAGACATTATATAGTTTCTTCTATAACTCATGATCACGACATCCATGCCATTATCTGTACGCACATGCACTTTAGGCATGAAGTGAAACTCAACACCAGATAGCTCTATCACCATTACTATTACCACTGCTGACCTGACCTACCATACTCGGCTCAAAATTTACCACAGCCACAAGCAAAGCTTAAAACTGATGATAGCCATAATGAAGATGTGCAACAAGATTCCCAAGTAATACTCCCATTCAAGACAGAAGTGGAAAGTCAAGCTTTATATTAGTGCGCGATTAGAAACAATTTTTCACATAAATGCAAAATCTCCTTTCTACAATTCCCGATAAGAAGGAAAAAAGGAAAAGTGTTGTGGAAGAGGCTCCTCCACAAAACAGAGAGTTAGTTCTAGAATAAGATACGTAGAGCAATGGAAGATGTGGAAGCAGAAGAAATATTTTTTTTAATGTATGACTACAGATGTATGAAACACTTTTTATATCGTTTGAGCAAGCTTGACATTATTTTTGAAAATAATAGCAATTCAAAAGTAAAAGCTCAATTTACAATTTTGAAAATAAGTTATGAGATAAAGTATCAATTCAAAGATTTTGGAAGAAAGAAACTGATTGCGTCGTATTTGAAAGTGTCAGTAAAGTAAAATTGAAATCATTACTGTTTCAAAAACCTGAAAGTAGAATAAAAAGTCAGTTTTCAAAATATTTGGAAATGTATGTTGTTTATTTAAAAATAATAAATTGAGATTGCACATACTCCCTTTTGACCATGCTGAAAAGAGAAAATGGTTAATATCCCCCATGAACCTTGCCTTAAATGACTCCAATTACAATCCTCAGTCTGTCATGCATACTAGATTAACCTCGGGGACTAAAAGCTGAAAGAGAATGAGTTTCTGAGCAGTGAAGAAATCACGTTTAAAACTCTAATCGTACGTTTGAAACATCCGTAATGAATGTAACGACAAAATGCAACCTTAAACTTTTCATAACAAAGTGGTGTCACGTGGACCAAGTATATTTAGACTATCCTCATTGGAGTACAGTGTAAAGTTTATTAGGTATATCTCTGTACTTATATACCTAACATTACTTTAATATCCGATATTACTATCCTTAATTTTTCACTTACTTGCATAAAACAGGTGATTTGTAAGCACTTATTAAAAAAATATAATTTTGCATTTGTTTTGAAATAGTTTGTTTTTTTGAAATTTCGGAAAATTTTGGGTTTTCATTTTCGTACGCTTGTAAAAAGGTGCTATTTTTGCAGTTTTAAAAATATCAAATTATTTTGACGTTTTTTAAGAAGTCTGATTCCTCTTTTCAGGGGTTTTGAATAAGGCGCACAGTTTCAACTTTAGTGCAATTATTGAAATAATTTATACTCTACACTTTCGAAACAAAATCCTATTTTCGCACTTGTAAAATATGCTCCTCTTTCCTTTGACAACTTTTGAAAATATCAAAATATTTATTTTGAAACCCCAATTCCAATTTTTACCCATTTTGAATCAATCCGGTTTCAACGTTAGTGCTGTTTTGAAAAAAGTTCAATTTTTGTTTTTACTTTCGAAAAAATTCCTCTTTTCAATCTTGTAAAACATGCTGCATTTCTGGTTTTATAATTACGTAAAATATACCGATTTCGTTTTCAATACTCTATTTAAAAGAGTTCATTTTTTATTTTTGCCAATTCTGGAAATTTTATTTTCGTTTTAAGTTTTTCAAAGGTCTAATTTTTCCATGTTACATTCTTTTTAAAGTCCCGTTTTTGTCGCACCTTTTAAAAAGTTGGTATATCCTTCAGTCAAATCTTTGAAATTTCAACCTAAGCTCCAGCTTACAGATACATAGTTTAAGGTACTCACCAAACGAAGAATTAATCATTAGTCAATTTGAATAGTCGTGCAATCGAGCTAAAGTGACTATATCTTCAAATTTCAAAGCAATTTTACCCCTTTTATCTGAATTTTGTAAAAAAGTGAATTGTATTTTGAGTGAGCATTTTTCTTCCCTCGCATCCTAAGACGGTAAAGATTTAAAACCGATCAGTTTCTACACCATACCCACACTTATCTAAACTATCCTCTGTACTCTAAATCCCAAGCAAAACCTAAGACAGCAAACTTCGACCACAGGAACAACATTACATCCTAGTTCTACTTCCTATGTACATGTGTACATACATACACACAGTATACCCATGTTAACTATTCTCATGGATTACATTCACCTTAACCTCATCGTCATACCAATACTCATATCCATAGTCATAGTCATAGTGATGGTGATCGTAAACTCTTAACTAGCTCTATCTTTGCTCTTTGCTCAATTTCTCTTCCCTTTTCTTTTCTCTGGTGTGGTTTAGTGTGGGTGTGTATGTGTGTGTGTGTGTTCCGTGCGGTGTAGTGAACGTGTGCTCGTACACCACGAGAGTTTTCAAGATGATGAAAACTAATAGTGAAAGTAAAGACGGAACTCCCGAGGAAAGTAGAAAAGGGAAAAAGGATGAAGGAGGTAAATAAGTGTGGAAAAGCAAAGAGTTGCTCTTCTTTCTTTTTTCACTCGTCGCCGTCTTCGTCTTCTTCTTTTTCTTGTTCCTCCTCTTCTTCGTTTTCCTCTTCGTCTTGGTCCTGGCTCCAGAGTTGTGAGTAAAAGTGGCTGTGGCTGAGGCAGTATCAGTATACCTGGTTCAAATGTTTTTTCTCCCATGCAAAAGCATAAGCTTGATTTCTCGGTCTCGGTCTTGGTATTGGGTTTGGGGAAGGAAGGAAGAGACTGACTGCTTGCTGGTCCACATCTACGTCCTCCGTCCTCCGTCTTGGCTCCTATCCTCACAAAGGAAAGTGCGCATGATTTTGTCCAAGTACCGGATGAGTCTCAGAGATACATGGACACAGACACAGATATACCCGGTACCTTATACATGTGCCTATAGCATACCCTACCATGACATGCCATGCCACGGCAGGCTATCATCATCAGGCACTTGTACTTTCACTTGCTTTCTCCCTTCCCTCTTCCTCCTCTGCTTCCCTTGCCTTGCTTTGCTTGTCTTGGATTCTTGGATGCTGTGGGCAACTTTCTCTCTACTTTCACTCTGCTCTGCCAGGCCTGGCACTCTCCTATACTCCTGCAATGCTATATGGTGCAGTCGGTCTCCTTCCATTTCGGTTCAAGTTTGCGCAAAAATTTTCTTTGGGAGAAAGCAAGCTGGGAAGTAAGGCAGGGGAGAGTGCGAAAGAGAGTGAGTGAGCGTGTGTATGTGGATGTGTGTGTGTGGTGGTTCACTATAAAACCCCGGGTCGGCTAAAGCCTCGAGTGAAAGCTGTGCTCATCAGTCGTTGTCGTTCAATACTCAACTTCACAACTTCGAGCTCCGCGCTCTCGTCTCCTTCCAAATTCTCAAAGTATTTTCCACAGTCTCTTCTACCGTACTGCATTCACTTGCATCGCACAGTCGAGCAGAGAAAAGCATTGTATTGTATTGCATTGCATTACTTTACTTTACATTACCTTGCCGAAGAGCAAGCAAGATACAAATTCAAAGGAAAAGCAAAACCAAAGCACTCTTGACTTCCCAAACACATCCACAACATCGCGTTGGTTCCCCCCATAAAAACCCACACACGTTTCATCTCGCAAAAATCATAACAATTTCACCGTTCTTTTTTTTATCTGCAAGTGAAAATACAGTTGACTCGAGTCATTTGATCGTTTCTTGGTTTCGGCACAACAACCGACAGAAGGGTTGGAGAAAGGAAGGAGAAGAAGAAGGAAAGCAGGATTGGACACAGTGGAGACAGACAAACAAAGTGACAGAAGGATCTTGACGAAACAGAACTGGGGATCAATCAGACATGAGGAAATTCCTTATATAGACACAGTAAGGAAGAAAGAAGGAAAAGAGATCCAAAGTCAAAGTCAAAGCCAGGAGAAAGTGATGCCATTGGAAAGTAGGTGAGGAAAGGACGGGAAGCAAAGTGAAAGCCGGTTAGTTTTCTGACTTCAGATAAAAAGACATTGAAAGAGAAAGCGAGAGAGAGAAAGAGAGTAAGATAGAGAAAATTGGTGAGATCGCAACTCATACTCTTACTCGTACTCGTAGTAAGAGTTTTGTCCTTCCATCTCCAACATCTCTCAACACTGTCCTGTCCTCCAACTCGTTTCGTCGACTTTCTCTCCACTTCTTTCTTTGACTTGACTTTCCCCAAATGCTTGTCTTCATCCTGATCCAAATCCAAAAAGTCTACAAAGTCCAAGTACCGACCCAAAGTACCGAATACTGATACGTTCTTTGACCTGATTTTACTTTCTCCGCCGCTTTCTCTCTCCTTCTCGTTTCCTCCCGCGACCTTCTCTGCTCCCACTTTCATCCTCGCAAACATATACAACTTACGAATATTTTCCACAAATAGCGTGGAGCAGACATTGAGAGGAGTTTCTTCCTCTTCCTCCTTTGGTTACGATATTTTACGGATGGAGAAAAACATCGATGTCGGAGGCAAGTGAATTTAGTTCAAGTCCATAGGACCGAGACCAAAGTCCTTCTTTCTCCTTGTGCTCGTCAACAAGCTCATTTTCAACTTATCACGAAGAGAACCAAGATCTCACTGTAACACAGAGTAACGTCTGCTTGGATTAGAGTTGGAATGCGAATCTGAATTTGAATTTGGAACTCCTACTCAAAGCAATGCAATAGGGAAGAGTCAAAAGCCCAGGAAATAGAGAAGAGACAGCTGAAGACAAACAAAGTCACTTTCCATAAAAAATTGACTTGACTTTCACTAGATTATCAAGTTGAAATCTGGTCGAATTCTTCTCCCTCGTTTTTTCCTGTTTGTCTGTGTCGTTCGTGTGGTATAGAAGGGAGAAAGCGAGAGAGAAAGAGTGAAAACCCGAAAAGACATTACCATGTTTTACCATCCTCTCCAGCACTGTATATAGACACTCGTGTGGAATCTGAATTTATAGGATTCACTTTCTCCCATTCCCACTGCTCCACATTCTATCCAAGTTTCCCCACGCACAACACTCCCGTTCCGAGCTGCGTTTGCATTCATCCCTGGACACTTTCACCTTCATTTTCATCATCCATTCATGAACACTCTCATCAAATAAAATTTTACGACTTTGCGTGAAAGCTGGTGCTCGTGCTTGTGCGAGAAAAGCAAGGGAGGAAAAAAAGAGCAAATTTGTATGTAAAACGTGTGTGAGTTTGTGTGTGTGTTTGGGTGACTATCTTGTAGGTGTGAGGATGCGACTGTCGTCGTCGTTTTCCTTGTCCTTCTTCTACTCACTGACGTAACCAATTGACTCGTTCATGGCATGGCATGGCAACAAACACGATCCAGAACCCGAAATAGAGCATAGTATTCATAGGAGAAAGTAGAAAGTTTGATGACAAAAAACTACGCAGAACACTTCCAGGACTTTTCCCTTGTTATCAGAAACTTGGTTATTTCGCAGTGATTGTGCTCGTATGAAAATATACACGGTACTTATTGCTGAAAAAACTTACAACTTACAGTCAACTTGGTTCATTGTGGATATATCTTTGAAATCCTGTTTGATTTCCACCTAGAAAAATATTCATTGGACAACAAAGTTTCAAACTTGTACTTTCCCTTTCACCAGCCTTCATACTTTACATATGAATCAGCTGCCCACACACTCAACAAATACTCTGGATGTGCCCCATGCATTGGCCTGGCCCATTAAATAATATGTTAATACACTAACCTTATGAACGCACGATCCTAGTGCATATTATGCAGTGTTCTACTTTCCTTTACATGTCGTTATCATTATTTCCTCTCGATGACTACGAGAGAAAGTGAACCTCACACTTGTGTGTAAAAATTGACAACATTTCTCCTTAACAGCTAACAGACTTTCTCCATGCTTTCACTCCAAACTTTCACCAGACTTTCACCATTTTTTAAGGAGACAAAAACAAAGGAGTGAGAGACTTGTTTCCATGCTAATGTAATGGGTCGAAGGGATGCTATCACACTTACAATAACCATTCTATACTCCTTCGGACTTTTACTCTAGACTTGTAGACTAATTTTCACTCTACTCCCGCCCCACTCTTCATACTTTAAGGGCAGTTGTTCTTGAAACCAGCAGAAAAGAGGAAAATTGTACTTTGAAATCCCCTGGGCTTTTTCCAGCTCATCATCATCATTGTTTTTCATATAGAATTGGTATGTTGTTCGTGAAACTATAAGGATATCGTTGTGCAATTGATTTTGATTTTGAATTCAATGCTGCTTTGAATAAATGATACAAAGAGCGTACAACATAGTAATACAAAAATCACTACTGGTAACTCGATCGGGATAATAAAGAAGAGCATTTGTGAATTTGTACGCACGCAGTGTAGGTATCTGTATTAGTATTGCTATTGATGGTGTAGGGAAAGTGAAAGTGTGACAAAAAATCAGTTGAGATCAAGCAGCATTTGCGGACGCATTTGCAGACAGAAGAGAGAAAGGAGTTGGAGAAAGAGAGAGAGAAGGGAAAAACAAGTAAACATCAGATCACATGAAGAGGGGCTACCCAAGGGAAATCGTCGTCTTTTCTCCAAGCCGGGTGAAAGTTGTGTATAAACATAAAATAAATGCATTTTCCTTCCCCGCGTTTCTCCAGGCAAAGTCCTCATATCTATAGATTACATTCTCACGCTTGGATTTAAATGTTCTCTTGTTGCTCAGCTGTCTAGTACTTGTGTATATAGATAAAGAGTGCAGATAGATAGAGAAGAGTCATAGAAAGAGTGCAAGAGAAAGTGAGTGAAACACTCAGAGTGAAAAGAGAAAGGAAAGCTTAGCATACAACCAAACAAACCATTGAATAAATATTCACCATTTGGATCTCGTTCTCCCAGTTGAAGATCCAGCTGTGAAATTTAACCTTAGTCTGTGTTTGCTCCTCGAGTTGAACGTGCTTTACAGCCAAATCCTTGTCCCCCATTTATCTCTAGAGTAAACTGTGATTCCCTCCCCACAAACTCGCCGTTAGAATTCTCTCAATTTTTCCATTTTTTCATTGAAACTACAAGCAAAAGGCTAAGGCCGGATACTTCTGGAAGAGGTGAGTTGCAAATTAACTTTCTCCTCTAATTAATTCCATATTGGCATTATACATCCTGACGGAAAGCATAGCCATATCCATATCCATGTCATGATGGTTTACGATTTAAGTGAAAGTATCCCACTTTCACTTCGACTTTCACCAACTTTCTCTTTTCCAAAAATTACGGAAAAGTTGCAAATAAGTAATTTAAAGTCGTTTTTTGCTCCCTACGTTTTCCTAAATCGTTGGGGCTTGAAATGCAGAAAACAGATTTGCATGATGATTGCTTCTTGATTTAAGAAAGTGGAGGAGAAAGTAGAGTGGAGAAAGCCTCGTGCATTCATCCATGCTTTCTTCCTAATCGTCGATTTCGAATTCGATTTTCAGCTGACTGTCGAGAGCTGATTTTTGCAAACACTGCACTTTCTCCCAGCTCTTGGATGCTTTCTGCTGGTTAGCATCGCTTCGGTGAGAGATATGGTGGTTTGATGCGGAGGTATTTAGAAATGCTACGGATCAACTGTGTTGGCTGTGCATGTAGCTAGAGTTGGAGTCGTAGCTGAAGCTGGAGCTGACGCTGACGCTGACGCTGACACAGACGGTGAAATAAGAGCACGGAGACAATTTTCTTCCATTCAACACAAGATTCCGGCCACTTTCGCCTCTTTCCCTGGGACCCAAAATCAACTGCATGATACTGGGGTTGTGGTGAGCATTTTCATCCGTGGATGTAGGTAGGAAGATGCGAACCTTTTAGGCTGTCATGCTCAAAGGTGCAAAGGCTGTTGTCTCCTACTATCTTTATTTTTTGCAATTTTCGCTGGTCTCTCTGTTGGTATTTGTGTTGCGTGAGAGGCTTATCATTTATACTTTCTGCTAAAAAATACTGCACTGTGGCTGAATTAGTTCAAAACAAATTCTGCATATCATTTAAGACCGTTTGTGTAAACGTCTCAGAAATAGTATTGATGGTAACGAGTGCAATTTTATTTGTTGCACCGTTTGAAGTTTTCAATATTTTTGATTTTGCACTTTTGAGCGATTAAAATGTTCTAATCTTTGTTTATATTTATATCTTATTTATTTATTCTTTAGCAATAAAATAAATAAACATCCGAATTTTGCATTTAAATTCCCTAATTACACATTTCCAGAAACGCATTTCCTTGAAGCATCGTTTATAAAAAAGCGAAATTTATTTTCGAAAGCTGCAAAAACTGTTTTACACAGTCACTAATGACAATGTTGTAAGTTTTCACTATTAAACACCCACCGAACAATTCAAAACTCCTGTCCGTCATGTTCATAAGCAGTAAAAGCTTCTATGAATTTTCACTGTTCTAAAGTGCAAAATGTTCTAAATGCGTTTTTCAGTAACTACGCTACCTACGGTATAAACTACATTTTCCCAATCGAGATATAGTATGTACCTGCTATGTACAAAAATCAATAGATCTTAAATGTGTGTGTGTGCATTCCCTTAAAATGTTATATATTCCGTTTTGCACCTCACCCTCTAGGCTCCATTATGCCTGTGGAAATGAAGAATACATGTGCATACCCACCTATCTATCTAGAATCTAGATTGACGACGATGACAATGGGAAAGCAATGCAATGGCAATATAATGTATACATGATCGTAAATCGCAAGACGTGATTCTTGAAGACTGGATTTTTTTTTCTATTTCATTTTTCCTCTTTCTTCTTCCATTTTCTTCCTTGACAAAGTTGTAATGATTTCTATCCACATGCATGGCTCCATTCTTCGAGGGACGGAGGAACGAAGGAAGGGAATAAGGTGCACCGAGACCGAGAGTAGATGTACCTTCGCGGAGACACATATGTACATAGTATGTACCTACTTATTTGCACAGTTGCTTTCACCACAGCACATCACAACATAACATAACATGCACAAGAAGAAAATGCAACCAAAGGAAACCACACCAGTGGAATACCCGTGTATACCATAAGCATGCATACCATACCCATACCCATACTCATACCCATACTCATACCCACCCACCCACCTTCCCACAAACACAGAGGACAGAGAGAGGAAGCCACAACTCTCGAGTCAAGAATGAAAAGGAAAGGGAAAGTAGGTACGAGGAGCGAGTGAAAGTTGGTGAAAGTCTTTCATGTCCTACGTACCCATTACGGCCATTGTGTTGCATCTCATATTTTACCGTATTGTACTTTCCCTTTCTCCGCTCCATTCTCGTCGACGTGCCACATTCTATTCTTCTTCTCTTTTACTCCATGAACGCCTCTCATTTTTCCATACCACAACAACATCATCACAATCTCTCCGAATCTCAATTCCGAATCTACATATCGGCACACAAATCTACTTACTCACCGCTCAAAGTCCGATATGTACTCGCAAAACCCTAGCTCACAGCTTCCATTCCATTGTGCAAAATGTCGTGTACAGTGTCCTTGAATCTCCAAATGTCCACACGTTCCTAGGTACGTAGATAATTATAGCTATCTATGTACTCTCAATGACAAAGCCTTTATCCTTGTCAACCCCTAGAATGTTCTACGTACCTACATGATAAACACTTTGGAAGTCTAGAGACTTTAAATCGCCCGTCTTTTTTCAGGAAAGGAAACTGTCAAAAATGTTTTTCACATTTAAAAAAGGCCATGATTTATACTTTTAAGCTTTCAAAAACAAAAATAGCATATTCAAAAAAGATGAAAAGTAAAATGTACGATTTTAAAAAATTCGAAAAAATGAAATGAAGCCAGAAGTGCGCATTTTTCCAAACATGAAGAAATCTGAACAGTTTAAAAAGAAATCCAAAAAGTCAAAGCGGAAAATTTTCAGAAAATGCAAGAGTCACATTCTTTCATTTACAAAAAATTAAAAAGGTCACGTTTGAACATTTTTAAAAATTTCAAGTTGGAACATCTTAAAAAAATTATGAAGGTTAGTTAACAAATTTTAAAAATGCAAAAAACTAACTTCGTACATTTTAAAAGAGCCAAAAAAATCGACACATATTTTTAAAAATTTCGAAAAAATCAACTTTACTTTTTGAAAAATTCAAAAAATCAACTCCACACATTTTAAAAATGCTCTAAAAAACGGCTCTTTTTTAGTAACGCACATAGTCACAATTACAAATTTTGAAAAGTAAGCAAAAATCAATTTCTGCTCATTTTAAAAAAAACATGCAAAAAGGCAAAGGTACACACTTGAAAAAGACAAAAATTCAAATAATCCAATTTAAAAAATTTGAAATGCTAAATTTACGAATTTTCCAAAAGCATCTTTTACAAAAGCAATCCTCTTGCTTTGAAATCGTTCTCGTTACACTCTACAATATGCCACACCACGCACGGAAGAGAATTGACAGAAGCCTGTTGGGCAATTTCGTCTTCCTCCGTCGCTTTCCCTTTCCTTTCCCCTACCGTTGCGTTGTATGATTAAGAATCAATATTATCTCCCCCATTGTAGTTTGTAGATACACTTAAAAGCATCTGCATAGGGACATTGCTCCCGAATCAAATGACATTTTGAAGATAAATAAATTTTCAATATTCAATATTGCCTTCGCATCAATTCTGTTTAGTTTTCCAATATTGACATACATCCACCTACTCCTACTCCTATTCATCCACCTCATTGTCAACGATCGAATCACATTGTAAAAAAGGAAAGCGAATTTTGAATTTTCCAAGAAAAAAACAACTGAGGAAAAGCATACTTGAGCGTTTTTGTACAAACAAGAGAGATACGTATATCGATAGAGAAGGAAAGGACAAAGAGGAAAGCAATATGTTTAGCATCGATATCGGATCTACTTGATAAAACGGATCGTTTTCGATTTCCATTTCCATTTCCATCTCGACTTCCATTTCAATTTCGAAGAAAATCGTTTTAGTTTTTCGAAAAAAAAAACCTTTCATTTTATTACATATTTTATAAAGTTGTTTTCTTCAACATGGCAATGGCAATGGCAATCGCAATGGCAATAGCCATGTCGATATCATAGGGGGAAAGGTTGTGAAGATGGCGGCTAGAAAAATGATGCCTGTCTATGGGGAAGGAATAGAGAAAAAAAATCTCATTTTGTCCCAAGTAAACTACCTATGTAGGTACTTGAAATTGATGCGTGTGTGCTTCTAACTGAAATCGAAATTCAATATGACGGGCTGGTGAATTTGACGGGGTTAAAAAAATCTACCTACCTTGTGTCTTTCGGCACTGTAATAGTAATGAGTATGGAGAGAGGGATTTTCTTATGTATTTTCAAAACGGTTTACAGAGGCTGTCTCCGTAGCGATTTTTATCATGTGATCAAAATGGAATTTTTAATGACTTGCTATATGCAGCTTGTGATTGTAGTAGGGCAATTTTATCCCGTTCAAACACGACCTTTGAGGCTTTCAAGTGAGTACACGTATGTACACTGTAAAAACTATCATCTGTAAACTTTTTCATGCAAGTGTGAATCCATCAAATTTACACAGTTAATCCCTTTGACAATTTAAAAATCTTGCAGTTCAGCTCTGTTTTGCTGCATTTGTGCTACACGTAAGATGCAACCTAAGTACGTTCAAAGTTATACTAATCGAACAAGAAGAAGAGTGAAGAGTCTCTGCTTTTAGAAGTATTTTTTTTATTTTAAGATAATTTAGTTCTGACAGTGTACAGTTGGTCGAGAAAATGACATGTAAGAGATGACAAGAGTAAAACAAGACATAATGCAAACGAGAAAACACAATGTTGTTTGGGAGAGTGTACTTGTAATACATATGTATATGGGCAAATAGATATAATTATACACTATGCATATAACCAATAATGGAATTTCACCAGCATCTATCCACCTGCACCTCATAAGCATCAGCATCAGCATCAGCATCAGCATGAGAACCGTCACCACCCTCTGACTATGTGTTCTATTACACATGCATAAGTGTGATCATGGAGCAGAACGTGGAGATGAACGCGTGTCAGAGATAGGAAATATGATAAATAGAAAAGTCGTTTGGCGTTTTAATTCGTTGGTGAGAAGGCCAGCCAACATCTTCCTCTCTCCGTGTATGTATTATGCATGCATTATGTAGAACATCCTTTCTCCATTTTTCCAACAACCAAACAACCATCACACGCGAGCCTTCACCTCAACCACGAAACAACCAGAAAAGCATGCGATTAGTCTTCTCTCTCTCACTCTCTCCCTCCATCACAAATGCCTTTCCTTCCCCTATGCCTATCCTCCCTTCCATTTCCTCATGCGTTCTACTTTCTCCTCGAAAAGAAAGTCGAATGTCACCATTTTCTCCGTATTGCCTCTGCCATTTTTGCCAGAGATGCAAAGCAAAAGAAATTGAAATGTGACTGGAAGACTGCGGTGGCTCCAGTTCCAGTTTCAGCTCCAGCATTGTGATACGCATCTCATATTTCATGTATCCTAATGGCTCCTTTGACACACCGTTTAATATCAAAGGCGCAATTTAAATAACATCATAATGTATTTGCTTGCTCACGTATATACGCTTATTTATAGATGCCATCCCAAGTCATTCCTTTCTTCAGTCTTCTCTCTTCCCTTGACCTTGGTTTGCTTTAGCTTGGCAGGACTTTGGCTTTGGCTTTGCCTTCCTTGAGATATAATTATGTGCGGTGAAACTATATGATGTAAACCCAAGTGTATACAGAGTGGGAGATGTATAGAGGAGCTGATACAGTAGATTGCGTCACATATCGCTTCGCATCGCATCGCATCACATCCCATCACATCATCGGCTTCATACTTTGAAATGAAAATTGAACGCTGGGTGTCTGACACAAGGCAATCATTGCCAGTATGAAGGATCATACTTGCATGTGTATACGTAGACACAACTTGTTTAATGTGTTTAGTGCCAAGACCACGGTGTACACTGTTCAAACTTATGCGATAGGTAATATCTAGATCTAAAATCTACTCGATTTTAGTAAAATTATTATGAATGCAGTTAGGATGCATTGATTTTCCATCTAAAGCATATCTTGCAGGCCGATACTCGTTTTTGCACTTTTTGAAATTTCTTCATTTAACGCATTTTGCACTTTTCAAATGTCTTTAATTAACTCGTTTAGCAAATTTTCAAATGTCTTGAATTAGCGTGCTTTGCACATTGTCAAATGTGCTGAGTTAAAGTTTTCAAAAAATTTCATTTAGCACGTTTTGCAATTT